>JANTPZ010153039.1:0-19439 GCA_025593235.1 Vachellia pachyceras | reverse complement strand
AGCGGACGTGCGAGGAAACATCATCCATGACTTATCCATCATCACATGAGAGTTTAGTACATCAAGAGATAGAAATTAGAGGAAGAATAGAGAATTTGACCAAAAAAATGATTTTGGAAGTTTTAAGTTCGTGCTGGTCAACAGTCAGAAATTTGCAGCGGATATAAACCGCTGCTAAATGGCAGAGTTGAATTTTACAACGGTTAGTACCGTTGAATATAGCAGCGGTTACAAACCGCTGCTAAAACGAACGGGACATTTTTTTGAAATTTTTAAATTTGCAAACAAGCGGGAAAATAATTAAAATCTGAAATTTGCAACGGTTAATAACCGCTACTAAAACGAAGATAAACCGCTGCTAATAATTATGTATTATTTAAATTTAATATAAATGTTAATTATTTACTCATAATTAATAACTTTAAATATAATAATTAATAATTTATTAATTAATCTAATGGAACATTTTAAAAACCATTTAATGTATAACATTAAAACAATAATTCATTTATTTAATTCAAAATTTTAAACGAATTTGAAACAATAATTAAATAAAATTGAAAAAATCTTAAATAAATAAAATTCAATATTCACATAAAATTTTAAATTAATAAACAAAATTTTAAATACAAAATTAACTGTCCGTATGGGGGCTGGGGATCCTCAGGCTAGGGGGTGGGGGTGGGGGTGGAGGGGCCTTGCCCGGCAGCGGAGGGGCCATGACATTCGCAGCCTGCCTCCACATCTCGAACTGAGACTGCATCTGATGCACCTGCTGAGCCTGCTGATGCATCAGCTTCTGCTGCTGTTGCATGTGCTGCTGCATCTGATACTGCTGCTGCAACTGCGCCTAGAAGTCCTCTCTATCCATCTCCCCTGGTGAGCTGTGCCACCTAGACTCAGATGTAGTCCCCTGGGAAGCAGAAGGAGAAGAGGAAGTCCCAGCCTCATATCCTCGACCCCCATAAACAAGGGATCGAGTCGCCCCGAACCCAAACCCTGGGAGTCGGCCGGGGTGCCTGTCACGCCCCTCCATGGCTACCCTCAGTGAGGCAGTGGGGTCTACAGCAGACCCCTGAGACTCCCTCAACTCAGCGTCTGTACGCTGAATACGACTCTGTACTCGCAAAAATTAAATTAAATTGTTAAATAATAAAAATATTAAAAAATACAATTATTAAATAATTAATTATATATTTACTAATTTAAAATTAATTCAATACTTAATAATAAAAATTAGTTTTAAATATTTTAACAAATAATAAATAAAAATTAACAATTAATTAAATACTTTAAAAATACTTACAATAATCTCCTCGGTCTCCTGCGTCAAGGGAGATCCATCTGAGTTTCTGTGAGTGGTCACAAACATCTCCCCGTAGGTCACCCTCCGACCCTCCCTCCGCGCCGCCTCATCCAGCTCCGAGTATGCGACGGAGAACGGCTTCGATCCTGCCGTATGATGGATCGTCTGCTGGGACCGACTCCTCGCAACCTTCCTCGCCACGGCCTGCTGCTCCGGTGATCTCCTGAACCAGACAAATCTGGCCCAGTCCGCCACATCGACCCCGTCTGGGACGTCCGCCTCCAACTCCTGGATGGTCCTGGTCCCATCCCCCTCCTTCTGGTGGTACAAGCGATTCCGCCTGTTCTTCCACCCTTCCCCCATCTTCGAGATGGCGAACTCCCTATGCGCATCTCGTACAACAAACTTTCCCTGCAACGGATTTCAAAATTAAAGTTAGTAAATTATTTATTAATTGAAAAATATTAATTTAAATAATTTAAATATTTGAAACAATAAAAATTTTACCTTCACTTTCTCCCACACACCGTTCTTCAGGCTCTGCTGGACCCTTTTCCAGGTCTCAGCGCTGATGTCAAACTGGAGGAAGTTTCCGCCCTGCTCAGTCGGGTAGCGGTTGAAGAACTGACCGCCCTTCCCCCGCGGCTGCCGGGTGATGTCGTCCCAGTCCACGACCACCCTCTGATCACTAGGGAGTTGGTGTACATCCCTTAGTGTGAGCTTCCTCATAACGGTCGCCCCTATCAAATCTGCAAATTGAATTTATACATTTATTTTTAAAAATAATCATCTATTAATAAAAATTTAACTAAATAAAATGTGACAAATTACATAAATTAAATAGTTAAAATTACTAAGAAAATTATCTAAATCATATTGATTAATAAACAATTTAAATACAACATTTTAATTAAATAATGAATTGATTGTTTACTTACCTCGAATGCTGACCTCAAACCCTGTCGATCGACTAACAGACGGGCGCCGAAAACCTTGCTCCCTCTCTATCTCCTCGTCTTCAAACCTCTCAGCCTCTTCGACTGAGATGTTGATATTGCCCAGCTCAAAATCGTCGATGTTAAGCATAACGTCACGCTCCCCCTGACCATCTCCCTCCCCCTGACCATCACCGACGTCGGGGAACATAGGCTCCTTCCCGTGCCTTCTACTCTGATCCTGATCAGCCATCTGAAAAAAAAAATTTAATTTAAAAAAAAAGTTAAAATAAAATAAACGATTTGAAAAATAAAACTATAAAATATTAAATTAAAATTAAAAACAGAAAAAACTTTAAACTAACCTCTGATTTGACGCTTTGAAAAGTCGAAAGTGAGAAGAGAAGGGGGAGGGGCGTTATTTATAGACGCTGAATTAGCAGCGGTTTTAGACAAACCGCTGCTAATTAGCAGGGTTTAAAGGAAACCGCTACTATAACCGTTGCAAAACTAGGGCAAATTCTCGGGTAATGTCGATATTTAGCAGCGGTTTGCTTAACCGCTACTAATTGACAGACTCTTGGTTTTTGCAGCGGTTTTTTGTGAAAAAACCGCTCCAAATTCTGATGCAAATCAGTAGCGGTTTATCTAACCGTGACCGTAACCGTGGCTAATTTCGACTTTTCACTTCTGCAACGGTTTGTATTTAATGAAACCGCTGCTAAATTTTCATTTAACCGCTACAAATTGCAAAATTATATTGCCGTCACCTATTAGTAACGCTTGGCCTGAAAACCGCTACTAAACCGTTGATTTAGTAGCGGTTTTTGGAACCGCTACTATTTTACCGCTGCTAAATATCATTTTTTTTGTAGTGTCCCTCCATTAAGTTTTATTAGGTGTTTCTTGGACTGGTTTCATTTTTCATTGTATAAGATGCTTTGCAAGAAATAACGATACAATAATGAACCTGACCCTAAAATACCCTTTAGAATTCAATTAACGGCGAGAAAGTGCAAGTTGGGAGTTGTTTTTAAATGGAGGACACTTTTGGGAGTTTATACCCCTTTTTGAAAAAAATTAAGATTTGATTCCCAATTGCATTTAATTGTCATCAGTGGTCTTTGCAATTGGCCAAAAAAAATCTCATATAACGTAGCAGAGGGAGTAAAAACAATAATGAGGGGAAAAATTGAATTATGAATCATCAAACACATAAATTCATAAGATTTAATAAGTGAAAAAATACCTTGAATTTTGAAACATTCCATACAAGTACATCTTTATAGTATGCATATCAAGATAGTAAATTGAACCGACTGAATTGACAAAATTAATTTAACAAATCCGAAATAGTTTACAGTCTTATAAATTGTAAGTAATTAATTCTTGAAATGATATCTCTCTTTTTTTATAAGGCATAACAACACTTAACAACAACACAACATTGTCATGCCAGTTTATTATTCTCACACATTCATGTATTGAAAAGTTATACTATTATGTTCTATTGCCTTGGATTGAACGATTCATGACAATTCATCTATTAATGAATATTGTTGGGTATGTGACTAGTCAGGCATTGGATGATTCAACTTGTGAAGCACACAATTTAAAGCTTCTTTCAATTCAATTAATGGTTCATATCAATGACGTTGTGATTCACAACAAATTATAAGATTTGAATTTCGAATGGTAAGATTCTGATTAGTATGTATAAAATACATACCTCATGAACCCCATGTAACGCCCTTCTTAGAAGGTTTTGCTTCACTTGTACCAATTGCAGCATCATCCTTCATAGTATGGGCAGCTCCACGACGAGTAAAATGCCTTTGAGAACCTGGAGTTTAGTTGAAACATTGAAATAGAAATCAAGGCATTTATATTAGTGTATATTGATGGAATCAGTAATAAAGGAACACCAACCATTCTCAACAGAAGAGTTATTACGACCACCAGCAGAGACTGGGTATTCCCCTGTCCCGCTTCCAGGAAAGACATCATCCTTTGTTTCCCTTGCAGACATAAGAAAATTACACGCAGATAATGGCTTTAAATTCAAATTTAAGCAAGAAAAATGAAAGAATACTTAATTCATAGAGCAAATATGTCATCTTTGCAATGAAAAACAATTCAATGCCTCCTCAATGAGCATACCTTCAACTGATTCAGAATGTGATATGGTAGACTGAGACACAGAGGATGCTAATTTCTCATTAACAGTGTGAGAAACATCATATCAATGAAGAGGATCCAAACACCACGATTAGGTCTATCCATGTTTTTAGTATGCCTCTCTGTTTTTTCCCTGTTGCCCAAACCATGCAGAGCCCTTTTAACGAACTTTTCATCCAATACCATTTTAGAATCCCCTTCAGAATTAACTTAGACTGCATCATGATTGGAGACTAGACCATTTGTCCCAGACCGTGAACTTGTACTCCAAGGTGGCCACCTCCCATTCTCAGAACTCAAGATCTGAACTTTCTGTTGAGCAGCAGTTGTAGACTGGCTTTGATGAGCTTCATTATTTAGAAGTATGGTCTTAATCAACCTTCAACTAGCTTCACGTCTTTGGTTTTGCTTTGGAACAGTGGAAACAGCAGGATTTCCAGATTGTACATTTTGTTGTTGTGCTACACCCTCGGCGGCCTAAGAGAGCACCACAAAAATACTCAAAATCACAATACCTAAAAAATGAGATAAAGTAAATAACTGTAAGTTCAAGGTTTTTTTTGGGGGGGTGGATCATACATCCATTGCTTTATTTTAACAGGAGTAAATTTTATTAGAAGAAAAGATCATATAAAAAGACACTAATTATCATTCAAGAAAAAAATCTTCTAAAATAAAAAAAAACTACATTGAGAATTTCTTGTTCTTTCCCTTTGGCCAGTAGGATCTTTTTCTTTCCAGAGCCTGCAGGCAGAGGGATAGCTAAAATAGGACCTTCAATTCCATGCACTGCAAATTCCCATCATAACATTTAGTAGCTGATTTACCATGCTAAATATATAACTCAATTAAGTTGAATTACCATGTTAAATATGTAACTCAATTAACAATGTGCATTATTCATCATAGGGTGTTTAGGTCCTAAACCTCAACAAGATTTTGGGGGCAGGGATTTACGTCTTTTTTTTTGTGTTTTTGTTTTGGGGGTGGACTACAGAAAAATGAGCTAAGAACAGGGATCTAACCAAATATTTGTTTCAAAGAGAGACAACTATTACAAGGACATCACTGATAATAGAATTGGAATTAGATAATGAAATGCCCCGGGGGGTGGGATTCTAGTCCTGCAAAATCATGCATTAAAAACTTATATTTGATCATGTGGAATAACTGTATGATAAAACAATGCATTCTTGTATGAAAAACATGCATTCATAAGTTGAAAGATAATTTCAGTCAACGGGAACTACACAGAAAAAGTAGGATTAACAGCCTTATTTTTCATTTTTTAATAAAAATAAATTTTATTAAGGAAAAAGACAAAAATGGAAGAGGGGAATAAGATATCACCAAAACAAGCCATGAGAACATATGCACAGAGAAACAGAAAATAAATTAAAAAATTATATTACCAGCTTCAGTTACAGATATTCCCTTTGAACTAGACGTAGATGGTTGATCTTCTCGTCGGGGAGCTGCAATAGAGCTTGACTTGTCTTTTCGATTACTACTTCTGGCACTATCCTTCTGAACATACTGGCACTCAAAAACCAAGTCAGTGACATGATCCACCATTCTTTGCAAGCATATTTAGTGCGGTTTTCTTCAAAAATAAATTAAACAAATAATCTAGAGTTCTAGACTATAGCCAAAGACTAATTATATCAGACTTTTTTTAAAATGAATGGGAGTTTTAAAACACAAAGCAAAAAATCAATCATTGATACAAGATGCCTGTACTAGAAAATGTTTATGCCAAGATTGCAGTCTCATTTCTCACCAGATTTTTCACCCAATGATCATACATTTAGACCCAATAGAGAGAAATACGTGAAAGAAGTGACAGAAGAGATGGAAAATGGATAACCAATTATTCATGGGGTTCAAAAGAAGCCAACAAGATGCTTGGTTATTCCCTGATCAATAATAAGTATATAACATCATATTTAACATTTAAATATAGGAGAATATGACCATAACGCTATTTGTAAGCACTGACATCTTTTTTATTTAAAATACATTGCAGGTAATCGCATTTATTATGGCAAGTTATCATGTATTTTCGTGAATTTATCATTCCATTAGGGATCTGGCTGTTCTGGTTTAGTTGCTAGTGCTTCCTTTTTTGAGTTCTATTTTTTCTAGATCCATACTGCCAAAATTCTCTAGGAACAGAAAAGTTTTTCAAGAATAAGAAGCACTTATAAAAGTGAAGTTCAACCATCAAATTTTGATTTATGATGATGACCTCATAGCTGACGTAAGCCTTACTTAAATATTGATAGGCCACTAACCGGCCACCGAAAAATGAAAGCGTATCATAAGAGGACTGAAAGAAAAGAAATGTATGTGGCTCAGGAAGCTTCTTATGAGCTGAGCAAAGGGGAAACTCAGGGAAGACCTCCACTAACTTATTAACATGGCTCATGAGGTGTTAGGTAAACTGAGTATGAAGGTTTGAGGATTTTATAAGGGTCTGAGTGGTAAAAGGTTCAAAGAGAATTTGCAGAAACTTGGGAGAGACGTTGGCCTCCCAAAAGCCAATGGTGGTTACTACTCCGTCGTTTTCATTTCCTGCTACTCTAGTTTAACTAGTTACCTACCTTTGATTCCCAGTTAAGAGTAGCAGTTAACATTTGTCCATCTACTTATATAATGCTACTCTTCTTGAGGGTTCCATCAGATTTTCCTTGGAAAAGAACAACTGTTAATTATACATGAATCTCTCAAAATAATCAATACATTGAAGAATGACATAAAGAAGCATAATCTGTTACATCTTTGGTGATAGGTATTTAACATTTTTATAAAAAAATTCTGCAATGAGGCCAATGACCAATAATACTACTCAAACATTAAATCGAAATGTCCTACCTTTTTCTTCTCAGAGCCTCGTCCAGTATCCTCTGAGCTGGGCTTGCTGGATGAAGAATCCCTGGCTCTTCTACTATTCTTTGTCACAACTGGTGAAGCCTATCATAAACCAGTAAAAGCAGCATAAGAATAAATCTTGTATCCAAGTTAAAATAAATCTTTTTTAATGTATAATTTGAACCAAATACAGATATAGACTACCACTACAGTATAGAATAGTGATGCAGTACAATAAATTATTAACAATGCAAGAGTAGTCACCCCTGTAAGATATGCAATGTTAGTTCTGTTAGGGGCTGCTCAATGGTATGCATCAATAACAGGGATTTCAGCTTTATACCATAAAAAACTCTATGTACTTTTCAATCTTTTCCAAGCTTGTACCACATCCCCTTTGTTTGTATATCTTCTGTTTCTCATCATCCTTGTTTTTCTTAATCCCAAAAACCATGTTGATACAAAGAAAATGATTGTACTGATAAATTGCAACTTGTGTCGAAAAACAGGACCCCATACACACAATGCATCCAGCAAAGAGCAGATCCTTTGGCCTAACTTTTGCAAAAGGGAAATTCATCAGTGCCACATCTGATTTCAATGATAAAAACATGCATAATACCTTCATTTAATTTCAGAGCTCTGCATCAGATGACTCAGCATTGTGCAGCTCAATTTCAACTCATAAAAACCAATTAAATAAATATATTCATAAAAACTCAATACAATCACAGCATATGAATCATTGCTTACCTAATCCCTTGGTTCTCTTTTCTGTCAACTATTATTACGTTTCTACCGGCACATTTTCCATAATATGAATGAATTCTAGTCTGTATCCTTAACATCCATTACTGTCCCTGAAATGCTACAAACATTATCTTTTTCCCTTTTTTTTGGCCATTTGTATCTCTTATATTAAAGATTGGATAATTGCAAACCTTCATTCGTACAATTATCTTTATTGAAGCTTAAATTTAAATATGCCCACAGTCTAATTAAACCATGTTTGTGCACATTTGGCTCAAATAGAAAAGTCAAGAGTAACAAACAATCTCAATATTCTTCAATGTACCCCTCATTATCCATCCACTTACTATAATCTTAAGTTTTTCCATTATGCATGAAGTTTTCTAAGAGCAATAAAACAAAAGGAAACAAAAAAGAAGTAACTGTTTTTCCCTTTAATTATTAGCATTATACCATTTGCATCCCACAATCATATGCGGAGGGAAACAAAGTAGAAAATCTCAATACCTGCACGCCACTCTCAACTGCACGCTTTTGACGAATATATTCCATCAATGGAGTGACAACTGGTGCTTCCTTGGCAGCTCCTAGAAAGGAAGAGACAAATGTTAGACAAAATACTACTACAATCTATCTTCATGAGATGCTTCCTTATGGGCACTGCTACTCTTTTCTAAAACTACCTTTATCCCAAACCTTCTAACAAGAACTCTATTAAAAAAAGGTAAAAAGTTGAGGTCAGTATAAGTCAGTGTATTTATTGGTGGATGCTGCAATAAATTGATAACTAACCAGCTTGCTCAACTTCTTTTCTTTCCAACTGAATTTCTGTGTTAGGAAGATGCTCAGGAGGTTTTGCAATAAACTTGAGAAACTCAAGATAGTCTGGATCTGTTCTTGTTTCAAAGACAGCAGCCATTACCATTATTGAAAGGATATGCACTCTAAGTTTGACTAACATTAGAGTTTCCACATTAAAAAACTTGAAAATATAACCAAAGCAATACCTTTGTATATAGTTCCTTCAAGGCCATCCTTTTTGGTGCTTGACTTTGGAACACGCTGATAAGGTGAATATTCAACAATTGCCTCATGTTGGGCACCTGAAAATGAATCAGACATGCATAGCATGAAAACATTCAACAATAAGTAACAATGATAAGTAGTCGTAAGAGCAGAATAACTGCAGAAGTTATTTGAACTAAGTTAAATATGGCATCTAGTAGTTGTCAATTAAAATTGATAAACCTAAACAACAGGTTGGAGTTAAAATTAATTTGACCAGCTATATTCTATCTGCATAATGAGAAATGCAATCCACTCCAAAGGTAAATAAGCATATGGCAGCTTTGTCCTCAAATATATTACCTTTCTCATTAACAAAGACATGTCCATCAAAGAATCCGTCAAACTCAAAAACATCTTCAGCACAATTGAAGTTTATGTATGCACGAGAATACTTTTTTTTTTTGGTGAAAATGCACGAGAATACTTCTGATGCTTGTAACTACAAATGTTAATCAAAGCAAAGCTCCATAAGTTAAAAAATCCCTTAGGTCTCAGTCGCATTATAAAGAAAGAAAAATATAAGACAGCAGATACAGAACATCCTAAATATGTGTGCTTTTTACAGATAAAAGGTTCAGAAGTAAGGTAGGCAGATATCCAAGCCTTTCATGCTAACTCTACTTTGGAAAAGTGGCCGACAATTTTATTACCCATCTACTCAATTCATAAAATCACAATAACCCAAGATAACTCCAAAAAAAACCTAATACAGAAGTCAATACAATTGCATGTCACAGTTTGCACATCTGTAGCATGAAAACTAAATTAGAAAAAGTTAGTTAGTTAGCTCTCTAAATGTCTTAACGACTTTATAGGTCTTTCCCCTTCATAGCTCTATTTGCTTGACTCAGATTAGATTGTCGCTATTAGACTTACATAAAGCTTCACAATAAGTTCTTCTACTGACTTTTATATCGAATATGTAGGCTTGAAACTAAAAGAATGAACCAAAAAGTTAAAATTTGATAAAGATAGAACTTTTCTTCTCCTTCTTTGGGATGTCCATCCAACAATCACTCAACAAAATGGCTACATTTTGCTTAAAATTGCCAATTCTCTTAAAAGATGTCATAGGGCTTCTGATCAAAAAGCTCTTGCATTGCTGTAGCATAGCTCCAGAGTCTTCTATACGTGCTTGTCTTTCAATTGTTAAAAACAATGATGAACAACAACATTGTTCACATAAATTATTATATAATATAAAATATCTATCAAATCACACTATTATGTGAGCCAAGAACAATGCATAATAACTTCAAAGTAACTCCCATCTTCTCTTTTGTTAACAAGTAAATTGTTAGTTTTAGACATGTTACAGTGTTAATTGTACCTCTGTCTTATCAGACTAGATGAGTCCTGATACTATGTTCTTCATCATAAATCACAATTAATTAGAGTAACAAACAGATAGTGAGGGAGTATATTTAATTCATTAAATTTGTTTTAAATTGAAAAGTTTTTTCACATGTGGCTTTGAATTGAGATATAAAAATGTAAAGAGTCATATTTAAGCATTAATTACATAAGAAAATAAAAAATGCATTTAATTACTCTTGAAGTGTCTTATATTACGGATTAATGTATTTTTCTATAAGTGATTTATGTTGTAGATAAGAAAGGAGGGAGTATATCCTCAAATGCATTTTTATGTGCCTGTTTGAATTAGTAATAGAATGTACTCTTTTAATGTGATTTATGGTCCATGAATAAGTATATAAGAAGAGCTTTATTTTGAATTATGTAAAAGTATTTTTCTAATTGGAACCGCCTTCTTTAGGAATCTCTCTCACTCTGAGTTCCTTTTTTTTCTAAGTTAGCTCTCTCACATTAATAGAATATTTAAGATTTTAGTATCAAATTTGAGCATTGGGCTAATAGCAAACAAATACAGACAATTTAAATTAAATTTTTTTAAAAAATATTACTTAAGTAGTCAGAGTGAATAAAAAAACTAGGAAATCCTAGAAAAAAATTCGAAAGGCTTATATAATAATATAAAAATCAAATCATGGTAAAAATTAAAAGATGAGCCGTAACATATAAAAAATAATATTATTGCACTCAACAATGAAATTAGAATGATAAAAAAATTAAAAAAAACCTTGAAGAAGAGTAAAGATGAAAAAGGGAAAAATGAATCCATGGATTCCTATAGTTTAATTATTATTTTTTTAATTGGGCTCTTATTGTTTGACTCCATAATTTTAATTTAGAACCCTTAGAAAATTTCATTCATAGAAATACATAGGTGCTAAAATGATAAATAAAACAAAAAAATACGCAAAGTTCATAAAATTTTATAAATTGAATTAACAATCTTTACCCTCAAGGATGAATACCTATAACCGATCAAATGCTAAGGGCACAATTCAAACAACACAAAATTATAGAGGTAAACATTAAGAATCTATAAATAAATTTTCCTTTCTAAGAAAAACAAGAATAGTTTTATACTTCAAGAAATGAATAGTCAGTGCAACCACATGATCACAAGTATAAAATGTCTTTCATTGTGAGACTTCGTTGAGGCATGATTACTAAGCCAGATGCCCTATGGGTTAGGTGCCTAAGAGCTAAATATGATTGTGGAGAGAGCCTAGTGCTGATCGTGCCAAGGAAGGATACCAATTCCCTAGCCTAGAAGGTCATTACAGAAGTCTAGGAGCTCTTCACTCCAGGGGTAGGTAGGAAGGTAAATAATGATTTATCTACAAATGTTTGGTAGGATTTATGGACCCCGTTGGATCAACACTTATAAGGTTAGCTACTTATAATCGAGATTACATTAATCCTAAGGATCGAGTGGCTGATTTCATCACCCCAAGTGGCACTTGGGGTACTGAGAAATGGGCTCGCTTCTTTCCTCACCATATCATCTCCTCTATTCTGTGATCAAACCTCCATCAAATGATAGGGACGATGAGTTCTGTTGGAGAGGCTTCCCTTATTGCACTTTTTCCGTTAAATCTACTTACGTGTTCCTTACCAAACAACCTATGGAGGTGGTCATCTGTTATATGGTAGGATTTGGCATTGGCCAGTTCTCAGAAATGTTAAGTTTTTCCCATGGCAAGCAACCCATGAGACACTGGTTACCAATTCCTTGAGAGCTAGGAGAGGTTACCAATGTTAGGAGTTTGTTCCTTTGGTTGCAATTGTGAGGAGAGTACTATCCATGCCCTAAGAGATTGCAAGAGAGCAAAAGAAGTGTGGAGTGAGTTTGTTAACCCTAACATGTATACTTCTTTCTTTTCTTGTGGTTTGTTGGAATGGCTTCCCTGGAACTCAACACACCAATCAGGGAAGGCGAGATTTCACCGTTGGCCATGGGTAAAGATATTTGCTATAGTGTGCTGGATAATTTGGAAGACTAGATGTATCCAATTGTTTGATTCCCAGGAGTCTTCAACAAAAGAGATTGTTCGGCAATGCATGTTTCATTTAGTGGAAGATGCAATGGAGGAAGGTATGCTCACAACATTTTCCAGGGGAGCGCTATGAGTGATACGTTTTGGAGGCCACTGCCTAGTGGATTAGTTAGACTGGATGTTGATGCCTCTGTCCATGGCCCAAGTCAAGCTACATGTAGTGGTCTTGTCAGAAATGATCAGGGGCAATGGATTATGGGGTTTCAAATAAAACTTGGGAGTGTCACAATTGCCTGGGCAGTGATTTTGGCAATCAAAATAGGGTTAGAGTTATGCCAAGACTTGCAACTTAAAGACATACATGTTTTCTTTGATTCATCAGAAGCGATCAGTATTTTGCTAAGAGATAGTGAGCATAATCACCATCTATGTCAGGAGATTGAAAAAACTCGTCACCTACTTTATGCCAGCTGGAATGTACACTTTTATCACATTAATAGAGAAGTCTTGACGTGTGCTTATATCCTAGCACTAGAAGCTATGTCCTAAAAAAATTCAAATCAAGTTATTATTTAAAAGTGAATAAAATGCTATGTCCAAATTATCCATAGGAGATATCGATATCAAATCTGATAGCTTAATTAGTTTGATGCTTAATTCCTTCAGTATTATTTATGAGATCTAGCTAAGGGGAGTAAAATTGTACTTGTATAAACTTGTTGAATGATTGCCTGAGTCAATGTATTAAAACAAGGAAGAAAGGGTATGATTGTAAAATCAGATTGTGAAGAATCTTGGCATATATAGCTCATTTATAAAGTTGGCAGCTATTTTCTTGGCATTGCTTAGATTAATAATGGTTAAATTAGTCTGATTTATTACAAAATTTGGTAGTGAGAACACTCCAATTAGCCCTAGAATTTAGAAAGAAGCATATATTAAAACCCGTAGGCCCCCAACACTTTATTTAGTTAGGAGAACTAATCAAATATGAATTGTTTTGATCGGTTTAAGAGACTAAGATTTAATTTTCTGAAGTCTATATTTTTTTAAAAAAATTATTTTAATGTTTAGAATTTAAAATAAATATTATCTTCACTATTATTGTTTATTAAAAATATCATTTTTAAAAATTTAAATTTGGAGCTTCAAAACAACAATCCAAACAAGCACACTAAAAAAGGTGCAGTATCACACTAATTATAAATAATCATGTAGTAAATTGCTCCACAATTGTTTTTATTCAATCATTTCTAACATAAAAAACATATGACTTGAAGAACTAAATTTGAAAGTATACATTAAAATCATAGCTAAACTCTATTTCTTGCGATGTCATACATTTAGCAAATTTTAAAACGTGATTTCTAATTACGATTGATACGTAAATCATGAACCGACACAAAGCACATCTGGGATAATTAATATCTTATAAAACACCTGATAAACATGAATTTACATCAGAAAATAATGAAGAAATTAATTAAACTTTAAATCTCTCTCGAGAGAAATGTGAGAGTACCTGTGTTACAGATTGAAATTTCCCATCTTGTATGGTGTAAGAAGAGGAATAACAGGTGCTTCACCTGCAGCCATATCTATATTTTCTTCAAAAACACATACTAATCAATAGTGTTTTTCTCTCCATGGGCAATTTTAGTAGCACATCAGGTGTGAATGTGTTCAATTCCAAAAAAAGAAATAAATATGGTAAGTTGATGCTTTATAAAAGAGAAATTAAGTGTCGATCTTTATAAACCTTTAGCAACATCTGCTTCAATGTTGAGGCTTTGCTCCAACCAGACGAAGTGGCGGTTGTGGGCCTAAAACAGATTAATATAGTTTAGTTTATAGATGCCATGCCACATGTTTAAATAAAATAAACTTACCATTATAGTTAAGAATTTCCCTTAGGATTTCATAATGCATAAACTCATAAATAAGCATTTTTATTTAGTTTCCTTGGCTATACTCAAGAAATTGAACCAACTTTTCATATTGTTTCCGTGAAAGAAGTCTTGCCTCATCCAACACAAATAAATGTTTCATTTTAACCATAACATGAACAAAGCAAATACCATGACTTAAAGATAATGTTCTAATATATTATTAAACGAAGATTACAGCATAATATAAGCTTTGTTCTCCTTGAGATCGATCATTGGCTATGAATTTAACTGCAACCTTAGTTTCACCATGTAGTGTTCCCCAAAATATATTACTGATGATCCTTGAAAATTGATGTGTGGCCATTCCAATTTTCTCAAACTTGTAATAATGAACTTTTGCAACACATAAATTAATGCTATCAAATCTCTAAAATAGTTCTAATCATAAAGCGAAGCGTGTCATTTTTAAGTTCATAACTAATTCTTACCTTGCAAATTAGTTTTTTTGTACTATCAAGTATGAAACATATGATTTTACTAAATCATTAACATGCATTTTATAGAGTAAAATCTGATAAAGACTAATTAAAATATATTTATTTCCCCTTCTGATATAAAAAGTGTAGGGCTCTAATACTATAATAGGAAGCTCTGATATTATTATGTCGGAATCTTATTATTTTATCATATCGTTAACATAACATTTTATAGAGAAAAATATAATAAAGACTAATTAAAACATCTTTATTTCCCCTTCTGATACCAAGGGTGTTGGGCTCTGATAGTAGAAGTCATGGATGTTAAATAGTCAACAAAAGGGTTTGTCTAATAAATAGCTTTGAGTTACCTCTAAATCTTGATTTATTTTGAGAAAGCTTGTAATAAGGTATAGATTTGTATATTTTGCTATCATTACGGTTCGTACATTCTAGTCCTTCACACTGTTACTGCAGCCTGAGCATTATATATCACTGGATGTCTCTTGATTAATCATGCTCCGCCAGTCAAATTTCGAATATATTTGAGCTTCATTTAGTATTTTCATTACATTAATATATCAACCAACTTCCAACTTCTTTTCTTATTCAAGCTATTTTGGGGGAAGAAAAAGCCCTTTCATCTCGAAACCTTGAACTACTAGAAGAGTGAGGAATGAATTTATTATTTGTAACAATTCCTTTGATACTATATATCTATATATATATATTCTCAACTGATTATTGGCAATAATATTGACATATATAGGGAGATTCAACTTTTGAAAATGAAAACCTTTGTATTCGAACTAAGGTACGTACTGAAATAATAATTCAGTTTTTTTGGTAAATTAATTGTAATGCCTTGACTTCTGTTGAGATTAAATAAAATTCATGTATTTATCATAAGTCACTCCTTAACAATTATTATGGTTATGATTTTTAATTAAAGGATTATATTGCTTCAAGAGACATTACTTCAAAATATTTCTTCAATGCTTATAAATACATTTACTTTTACTCTATTTGGTTACATACACAAAACAATAGACAACAAGAAAAAAAAAAAAGAGATCAATCATAGAGAAGGAGAAGCATTTGTCTCTTTGTTGAGTTCTTTTCCCTTTAACAGTTGCATTATCCTGTATATTCCTATGGGAAGGGTATGTTTAATCCTAAGGATTCTTGCTTCCTTATTATTTCTCACAGTTATTTGGATTATCTTATTTTAAGTGATTTTATGCTATACAAGGTAAATACATGATGGAAATATTGTCTTGTAAAGTGCAAAACTCTTATTTTAAATACCCCAAACAAGCGCTAAGCAGCTACGTTAGTTGCTCTTCTTAATGTTAGTCTCTTCAGGAACTTGAGGGGAATACTATGATTAGGTTGTGTTTGGTTTGTGTTAATATTGTTTTCCTTAGTCTTTATGTACTTTATTTGTTTATTTAATCTTTTGCTTTGGAATTCATTTTATCCTTTAAAATATTTCTTTTTACTTTTGATATTTTGACATGACTGATTATGCTTTTAATATGGTATATATTTATATGTGTGTGTGTGTGTATTTATAATTGGTAATTAATGAGATATTGTCAATGTAGATATTTTTGTGGTTAAGCAAAGGTACATGGTTAAATATACGAATAATATGGTGGGGATATAATTTGTCTAGCTGACATAATCAAATTAAAAAAATAACTGCATTAACGTGTTAAATATAACTACTTCATAGCATAAATAGTTTGCATTTTCTACCAAAAAAAAAAGAGCATAAATAAAACAGCTTCCAATAATTACATTTTTTTTTCAGAAAAAATCATTTAACAACCGATCCTTTCAGTACACATAACAGTATAACGGACTTGGTTACCTACTAAGCATCTTGCTTAATAGAGAAAGCTAATTAAATATGAATCATTCAGATATAATATGGACAATTTAGATTTGATTTTTTTAAAAGTATACATTTTTTTAAAAAAATCTAATAAGTATTAAATTTAAAATAAAAACAATATCTTAACTATTATTTCTTAAAAAGTAATTTTTATTTAATAAAATACTATTTTAAAAAAAATTAAATCTGTACCGTTTAAATTTAATTAACTTTCCCTATAAGTATTAAATGCTTACTAGGTAACTAGGCCCAGTCTAACACATCAAACTCAGCAGCATTATTAGCTAAATCAATGACAACTATAGACTTCGTTTGTAGTGGAATACCACAATTTAACATTATTTTCTGCCTGTAGCACGAAGTAGTGTAATACCACAATTTAACATTATTTTCTGCCTGTAGCAAGCAGTTGTACAAACTAATTATCTACATTTAATTATAACGATGAAGAAACGTACGTAAATTATGGTTCTGCGAGTTCATACTACATAATTAAATATCAATGGATGTGAACACATTATTTTCTTACCCACCTATATGCATGCATTTACTACACAACCATTGATAATTGAAATATAAACCTTTACAAAGTCCTTCTGAATCTTCAACCATCTGTAGTTGCACCAAAGTCCACAAAAGAAGCGCCAGGGCCAGCAGCAACAATGGCTATATTATGAATGTGTATGCCCATGAGTCTTCATATCCCAAGGTCGAATGATGGGTTGGGCAAGTGAGATTGTGGTATCGCATGTGTATCTTGCTTTAGAGAGGACAAGTCTGCTTTTGTTAGCACCCAAAATGACTCTACCAATCCAGATTCTGGATGTTTATATTCTCTATATATAGCAAAGGAGCACTGTACATTACTTGTTGAAATCAATGAATATACATAAAGGTTTATTGTCTCTGCGTTCTCTCTGTTCCATACTCTAAAATTTTTTGTTGTAGAAGAGAAGCTGCTTGACCCTCCAACTCATCATAAACAATATCCTTATTTGCATGAGCATCCATAGGTTGTTTGTTTGAATGGAGTGCAAATTCCTGCTCAAGAAATCCGATACGCTGAAACGACAGTTTTCTTTTTCGACTTCTCATCGGTGTCGTGGTTTCAATGGGGACACTACTTGAAATAGTGGCGGAGCCAAGACTTCATAGTAATGGGGGCAAGTTTTTTTATTTTCAAATAAATGACAACAAACTTATTAGTATAAATGATTTGAGTGTGTGCAAATCTTAAAAATTGGTAGGTGTAAAATAAAAATCAAATAGTTATTTATGTATAAATAAAAAATTGAACAGGGGCATTTGCCTCCATTCATTATAATGTGGCTATGCCACTAACTTGAAGGTATAGCTTTTGACGTGATTTGGTTGACTCCAACTGATTGCAAACTCTTGCTATGCCGCCAGAAGAATCCGCATTCTCACTAATTACAGGCATGGACGAGACATAGTCTGGACTAAATGTAGCAGAAATATTGGTCCCTCCTTGCCTGCAACATAGTTTTAGTTATATGCATCATTTACAACATTGAAAGCTAATCATGAAATTTTTTAGAGACAGGAGCTCTGGTAAATGTAGAAATAGAAAATGAGAACATGGAAAACAAGTTAGCATTTTTCTCTCTCCTTCTCTCTTCCTTTCCTAAGCCCAAAATTCATACCAAACTGAGCCTCATGGAAGGCACACCCTCTTTCAAATTTCAATACAAGAACCAATAAATAATGGAATCGAAATAGTACATATTATTTTGTGTGCGCCTAAACCAAGAAATGGAACGAGTGTCTGTGACTCTGCTTATTTAGAACATAAAGTTTACTTATATGGAGAGTTACGCAAATTAAGTAATTAAAAATAAGAAATCACATTTTTTTCTGTCAGTCTTTGTGTGTTTCAACTCTTCAGTGAAATCATATTATATAAGTTCCTTGCCTTCTTACTATATAATGTAAGCCTCTAAAAAAAGCCTTAAAGTAGACTTTAAACCTACTATAATTATTGTACGTAAGTTTTTAATAGGCTTCAAAGCCTACATACATGCAAATTAAGATAAATTTTGATTGAATTTCAAATAATTATAAAGAAAAATTAAATAAGGTTTAAAATTAACATTAGATATTTTAATAAGAAAATCCATATTGGTATCCAACACTAATAGCAGTCTATTACATCAATAAAAAAAGATTAAAGCAGTATATAATAATATCATGACTATGAACTAAAAATTTAAACATAGCTTCATCATCATCAAGGCTTTAATATAATCTCCTCCTGTTCAGATGGCTCTTGCATAATAAAAGAAGTAGTTTAAAATAAATAACTAGTCCAACAGAATTACACAAGTCTAACCAATATGCAAATATAAAATTTAATAAGAAGAAAACATATATTCATACCTTCTGTTTTCTCTTCAATCCATATTTATTACGAAGCCAATCCCCACCACATATAAGAATTTCAATAGATTTTTCATTAAGTCTGGCACGATATTTATCTATCACCCTTCCCCTAGTACTAAATGTTGATTCTAATGCCACAGTTGAGATAGGAACTGCTAATATGTCTGATGTCATCCTAGATAAAACTTTAAACTTTGCATTATTGTTCTTCCACCACTCTAAAGCACAGAAAGATGAAGAATCAGAAGATGGAATATAAGGATCACCATCAAGATAAGTTTCCAACTCTGATTTCGTA
>JANTPZ010153028.1:0-12616 GCA_025593235.1 Vachellia pachyceras | reverse complement strand
TTTTTTACCTATGAGTTACTCGTGAATTCTTGTTTTGAATAGGTGGAATTATGACAAATTCCCGAAAGAGAAGCCTCTTGTCTTTTACAGGGCTGGACAGCCAATTGTTCCCCCACTTGAAATGTTGGATGGACTAAAAGTTATTCTTGACAACACAGTTTCATACATACAAAAAAAATTCCCAACGAAGCCACTGAAGTTCTGGCGTTTACAATCTCCAAGGCACTTTTATGGTGGAGACTGGAATCAAAATGGAAGCTGCTTGTTGAGCAAGCCCCTTGAGAAACATGAGGTTTGTATTTCTGCAACCTGCCTTGGCTTTATGGCCCCCAGGCAAAATGCCTCTATTTTTTTTTCTCTCTGCTTACTTTTCTGTACCAATTTATCAAATTACAACACTTGAAGACTTAGTGGTTCATGATCTCACTTTTCTGCCTTTTGCTTGCATTCAGAAATCATCTTAACCCAGGGACTTGAGAACCTTGTTAGAGATACAATAAAATTATTACAAGCTCTCTCTTAACAGCCTAAACTTTGAGTTGAAATGATTTATTGACACTTGTTTCATGCATTAGTTGAGAGAAACAGATACTAATATCTGAGCAGCTTGACTCATGGTTTGAACCCAGGAACAACGGAGTTAACAAAGAAGCAAGGCAACTGAATCTTCTGATTGAAGAGGCATTGCAAGGCACTGACATCCAAGTGCTTGATTTAACTCACTTGAGTGAATTCAGAGCTGATGCTCATCCGGCGATTTGGTTGGGAAGGCAGGATGCGGTGACAATCTGGGGTCAGGATTGTATGCACTGGTGTCTGCCTGGTGTCCCTGACACATGGGTTGATATATTGTCACAACTGATACTTATTACATTAGGGAGAACCACTGGATCATGAAAAATGGAAAGGTTTTTTACGTAGACCCAGTCTATAAAAAATAAGAGACATAGTCGATATAAATACAGACATGGAATTTCTCTATAAAGGTTTCTACTTTTGGAGAGGTTGAGTTTTTCCCTTGGAAAATCAAAATTTTTTGATAATGTAAATGATACAAGTCCAAGAGTGAAAAACTCAACCGCCATTGAAAAATATATCTCACTATTTCATGTCTAATCATAATTAGTTTGGTCTACTTGTGTTTTATGTATAGGGTCTACCTAGCTTTTTTTCGAAGAGCACGGTTAGAGGTCATAAAATCCACTGTCATATGTTTGCCATTGAAATGTTATGGGACTTGTTTATTGTGGAGATGTTGGAATAGAGATCTTCGTAGAGGTGCTTGATCCAGGTTCTAATGTCGATCTTATTGAAAAAAAAAAAAGGTTGCAGCTCAAACTGGGACGGAAGCCATGATGGATTTGGTGCAGAGAAATGATACCCAATATATGCAGCCCCATCAATTTATTCAAATAATAATTTAGGTGTGACATACCTTTTGCTTCCGCAGAATGTTGAAGGAAACACTGAAGGATTTGCTTCTGAGAATGCTGAGATAGTGATTTCACTAACTAGTTCAAAATCAACCAGCTTATATTTAAGTTCCTTAGTTACTTCTCTCTGCCTAAAGCCACTGATAATGCTTAAAGCAGATAAGTAACTGGTGAATTTAACAGTAAGCTTGTTGGTTCTGAATGAATTGATGAACTAATTATCTAAGCATTCTTAGATGTGGAAGCTTCAATGCTTCCTTTAACACCCTGCACAAAGCGGGTTTATGAGTTTACTAATTTATTATTTATTCAATCCAGTCATTTTATTGGGCCTTTAACCTGTTTTTGTATTTTGAGAGATCTGAAAACTTTCAATGTTTGTATTATTTTGTGATCATTTAATATTTTGCAAAAAATGTTAATTTAAATATTAAATATAAAATTTGTGGCAAGTTATATTTTTTTCTTCCAAATTTCATAATATGGAATAACTATTCTGAATTTTGTTGATGACAACATTAAAGAAATGCATACCGTGGACTTGACTAGAAACACTTTATTCTTGTGAAAAGTGAATGTATCATAAAATTCGACAACAGAGCATCATACGGATTGGATTACATGACATCATGGAACTTAATCAAAATATTAAATCGACATTAAATCATTAGATAAATTGTTAATTAAAATGTTTGATATGAATTAAAATTATATATATTGAAAAGGGAATTACAACGAGATCTCACTGAATGGACTTAATTGCACACATTCAATAATTGAGGGACATGCAATGATAAATTTAAATGAATTTATACTCCTCATTTATCATTGGTACTTCTTAGTAATTAAATCCCTTGACAACTTATACTAATTTTCCCAAAAAAAAAGTCTACATATAAAGCAATACTCGAGCACTATGTCATTATGCTCGAGCATTGCTTTCTCTGACAACTTCACCTACGATCAATAGAAACCTTTCTTATTTGTATAACGACTTTTTGAATGCTAATTGCTTTCATAAATGCAGGAAGCTTGACTTATGGAATAAGAAATGAAGCATGGGTTTACCTTTGAAAAATGTTTAAGTTTTTCAAATGGCCGGGTGTAACGGGCCATCATATTAAGTGGATGAAATCCAGAAAGTCTGTATAGCATGTAAGATTCCCATGTAAGTAGGAGGTTTCGGTTCCGCTTGAGACTTCAAGCCGTTCTTACTTATTCAAATGGAAAAAGAAAGGCGTGTGGATCATGAAAAATGATCCACATTATACCAGAGTCTGGTCATAACAAACTGGAGAGCATTATACCAGAGTCTGTAATGGCTAAATATGGATGCAATTAATGTGCGCATTTTTATAACTTGAAAATGGACAAAGAATAGCCCATGTAACGTTCTTCCAATACAATCCATATCTAAGTCCCAATCAAACCATTGTGCCAGAAATTCTGAACGCGAAATACCCAAGATCATAATAAAATGACACTGAATTACTAAAGAAAACAATCATTAAAATGAAGGGAAGTTTAAAAGCAAACATCCAAGTTCTCAATGTAGGGCAGGTACTTGAATGCTTTAATAATATAGTTACAAGTTGATATAACGGGAAAACAGATATGATGGCAACAGTATATGAACAGTTTTTTGGATATTTATTTACTCCATTGGTCCTGTAAAATGTAAAAGCGAATCTAGAAAGAAATTTTATATACAAACCAGCAGGATTTGAAATTTGAATGCTAAAAATGCACTGCACACCAAATTTATGAGCCTGTTCATCAACACAAATCAGAAATAGATCTGTCTGCACTGTGCAACTGTAGCTTCTGCTGGACAGTAAGGACACTTGAACGTTCGGGTGCTGCTTTTAGACAGCTTCATGATTGACTGCTTGCAAAGAACATGTAAACATGGAAGCAACATTGGAGGATTCTCTTCACTAGCTTGATCCCGACTAACAGGGCAGACAAAAATAGAATGGAACTGAAATTCCTTCCCCAATTCTACAGGCACCGGCAACTGGTTCATTGCCTGCCACTCTTGCTTCTTTCCAGCCATCACATTTGCCAGCTTTAAGAGTGTAGGCAATCCTTCAACTCCGGCGGCAACTACCACACTCAATGGGCTCTCATAGGACTGTCCTAGGAGATTGCAGAACTGCCGTTTCAGCTCTTCAGTAGCCCTCTCCCAATGGATCTGGGACATCAACTCAGAATAAGGGGAGTTGTCAAGCCTTCCTGCATACAAGAGGCAACCCATAAGCTTTTGGAACTCATCCTTGTAGACGGAAGCAAAAGGAGCAAGATAAGTTCGGGCATATTTTAAGGCATCGGCTTGAGTTCCATTTTGCAAGACCTTGACAAACTGCAGTGTATGAAGCTTAAGCTCGAGATTGGAACCACTGTGCACAAGTTTAGCTTGGTTGGCAGAGACCCATGTGAGAGCAGGTTGAAGGTTCTTAACTCTCATAGCGTCAACAATCTGATGCATTTCCAGGAATTGAGATCTTAGTGAATTTGAATTTGATTCCCCAGCCTCATTTATGATACTTTCTCCAAGATCAAATAGCCCTTGACGATAAAAATGGTTTGCAATGATCTGATTCACAATGTGAAAGTCAAAATCAACATTTCTGTATGCCTTGGATACATCTGGATTAAAGGATTTCTCCAGAAGTTTTTGGTACTTGCCAAGACTTATGTTCAATTCTTTCTGTGGCCCTTCTATCTGTTGAAGTGCCCCAATAGCATGAAGTTTAAACTTCAGATCTGTAAGTATAGATTTCCAGTCTACAGGGTCTAATTCGTCAGCTGACTGAATTTTCGCCAAAGCCTGTTCAATTTCAAGCCCCACCTGATCAATGGCTTCTTGGAACTTAGAAGTAGACAACTTCTGCTTCTTGGATACACGGTCAAATGCATCTTGAATGCTATTCAGCTCCATCTTTAGTGATTACTGCAAAAATTTAAGAAAGAATTCAATTAGACATGTTCCAAATAAACACAACTAATGCTTCTTGAGTAGAGACTAACAAGTATTATGAGAAAACCATTAATTATATGTAGAATAAAGTGTATCGATAGCTACATCACATTTAACACATCTTGCCTCAATATGGAGACAACAAAAATGAAATACAGCAGCTTTATTCACTGTTTGCTCTTGAACGAGAAATCCTTTTCCAACCATGTAAAGAGAATTGTAACTAGGAATAAGTTATGAGAATTTTATCAAAATTGAGAGACATAAGCAAGCCAAAATTTTGAAACTATTTCCTTATAAGTTTGTTTTCACTACACTTCATAAGAGCTAACAATACGTTCCTAGCTTCCTAACTCAACTGAAGAGGCTTCCCTGTGCCCAAAGCTTAGTCAGTATATTCTTTCTTTATTTCCTAGAAATAAAAAAAAAAATTGAATAGTACTGAAGAACAATACAAAACTGAGAACAACAATTCTCCAACAACAGAGAAAAAGAAGTTACAAACAGGACATCGCTGCAGCACCAATAAAAGACACACAATGTGCACAAGTCACAAAACAAAGATTTTGAAGCCTCTTTATACCAAAAAAAGGCAAGTTTTATTGAGTCCAAGTTTCACCTCATATAAGTCAATGAATAAACATAGTAGAGAATCTCAAAGTGAATAAACCGTCATATTTTCTGAGATTTACGAAACAAGAATGCTCAAAAGTTATTTCTAAGCTGACTTGTGTTAATCCATTCTAACAACTTGCACTTAGAAGATCCTTTCATTTGGATTTAGATATACTGGTAAAGATGACTCCAAAGAGCTCCAAAATGCAAAATCAACAACAGAGAAATCACAGGTAGGTCATCATAAAAAAGTACCGATCACATTTTTAGTTGCTCATTCATGTTATATATATTCCTCATATCTCTTGTTCCACTGGATCTGATAGGATTCATCCACTTATTATTACCTATAAACATAAAGGTCTGAATTCTCTAGGTAAAATATCAGCTCCAATATGGATCTTCCAAAAAAAAAACAGAGAGAGAAGACCCTCTACAGATTTAGAAAATGCACATAAGAATCATCGACTAAAAACAATATATAAGCTTCTCCTAAACAAGGAAAAAGTATAAGCCTATTTACTTGTTAATTGTTAAGCAAAAATGCAAGTCTTTGTCCCACAAGAGATATCCAAATGAAGCCATGATGAGTCATTTTCAGGCAGGGGTGCCACTACTAGACTATCAATACAATCAGATCATTTTCTATTCAAAAAATAAAAGAGATGGTACTTTGCCAGTTTCCTATGTTCAGATACGCAAAGTAATTTGGTGGTTTCTCTTTGACATTTTGAAAGAGTCTGTTTTTTTTTTTGTTGGGTGTGGGGGGTTGGTAGAAAGAAGTGAAATGTACCTGTATGAATATTTTTTTACATAAAAAGCAAGCACCAGGACATATCTCTTGCATTGATCAAGTATCAAACACAGAAAGAGTTAATAATAATAAGAAGAAGCTTATCCATGACCAATCAGAAAGGATAGCCAAAACCTTAAGCAAATAGCCTAATATGATGTTATCCATTATCAATCATTTGTCCTGTATGTTGAAATACCCTTGTATTTCTCCAGTGAATGCCAAAGTTAATAAATGTAACCACAATTCTATAGTTTGATGTCAAACGAAAATGAAGCAACGCCTTCATTACTGGAAGTAGCTCATTACAAAAAACACACTGAAGTCGCAACAAAATTTGCTAAACCTATCTTTATAAAGAATCAGCCTTATCCATATAATGGGATCATAAACTCATTACTGGAAAACATAGATTGCAATGTTCACAAAATAGAAGATCAGAATCAAATACCAAACGCAATTCTCATAATTAAACCTCTTATCACATAGGGGTATAAAAAGCAAGGCTCTTATACAGAACGAATCAAACTCCACCGAATGCAATGACGAAAGACAAGCAGTGAAGGAACGATTCACTTTCTTCTCAATTGCCCAATCCCAATAGATCATAATATCTGGCTGCCTGAAAATGCTTATAAAAATATTACACGAACTTCCACTTCTTTGGCACTAAGAATTCAATATGTATGACAACCAAGAGAACACATAAGCAGAGAAAACAATCAAAATCTATATAAAAAAATGTTCAATTCACCTCTTCTCGAACTTCTTGGGGAAAAAATTGAGATCCATTCTTTGAACCATTGAATAAAGTGAAGGTAAAGGAAACAAAAAAATTAAAACCAGAAAGAAAATCCGGAGAAAATATAATAATTACAAAAGCCGGCAGTTTTCTTCTGTTACCTGAAAAACAGTGGGAGGAGAGAAGAGCAAAGCGTACGAGGGAGGCGACGAATGCAGGCTTGGAAGTGCGAGTGCGAGAGCAAGAAATCCGAATGGAGACAGTCACACGTGCGAGAAAATTGTCAGACAAAGAGGTGTTTGGAAAAGCTTCTCAACATCCAAAAATACGTTCAACCGTGTTTTTCCTCAAAACGAGATAATCTTATTCACACATTTACCTCGTAAATAGTAAAAATACTTCTCCACTGCTTTACCAATCGGATCAAAAATCTTGAATCAGAAATTTAGAATGGAGAAAACCTTTCTCAAGAAGCCAATTATTATTAGGGCTAAGCGATAAAAATGAAAAGGCCTTTCACAACTGTAAAAATACCATTAACGTTAAGAAATGTGATAAAAATACCATCAACTGTAAATATAACTAACATTATAATTATTTTTTGTGGTGGGAGTCACGTCATTATTTAAAATGTGATATGTATCACATTTTTTATTTCATTTAAAATATTTATAGATGTTTTTACACATTTAAAAACATGTCTGGATTCATTTTTGCTAAAAAACTTATTTATTTCTACACTTTCACTCTTATTATTATTCGAGATAGTGGCGGACTCCGGAGCATAATTCAAAGGTTCAAACTATTTTTTGAAAAGATAAGTGAAACTTATTTTTAATATCTTTTGAGAAGAATTTGAATAAAAATTTAGTGAGTTCAAAATTAACAAATGAATGGGTGTAAAATAAATTATATATTACTAATATATAACTAATTTTCTGAAAATGAGGTGTGCGGCTGAACCATTTAAAGTACATGTAGGTTCGCCTATGATTCCAGATGATTCTCCTATAAGAAAAAATTGGAATGATTTAGATAATGTATTAATTTTTTAGAATACGTGCAATAATGCAATGCAAATCGCAGGGGTTTTGATAGGCATTAGGCAAGTGGTTTATAAATTCCTTAGCATCTAATCCATGTTCTCCCAAACTAAACTGTGGGCTTGGTTTTTTCACCACGTTTTGTAATATAAAAATTAAAACGTTATATTGTATGATGATTTATATTACTGGTTTTATAGCTAAATTAACTGTTATTTTATATTGGTAGTTATTTTATTGATTTTAAAATTTAATACATTTTCTTTATTTTAATTAAAATTTTTAATTTCTTCAATAATTGAATGTATAATTATTTTTAAGATAATTAATTTCATAGTTGTAATTATAAATTTTTATTAGTTATATTTAGTTTCTCTGGTTATAATTTGAATATATTTTATTTTTAAAAATATATTATTCATTCAAAAACTGTATTTTCATTTTTAGTTTTAACTAAAATTAAACTTAAATATTTTGAATTATATTAGTAATAAAATTCAGTTATCTCTAATAATTTTTTCATATATCATATTTCTTATTTTGGGTTCTTTAAATTTTATTTTTACAAATTTTAAAAATTAATTTTCTGTATTTTAAAGTATGGTGTTAATATTTTATTTTATTTACAATTAAATTTAGAATTTTATATTTGTAGTTATTTAAATTGATATTTGTAACTCATATTTCAGCAATAATTTTTGAAACAGAACTACCGTTGCATTAATCTTTTACTATATAAGTGTGCTTTTCTTAAAATCATAGACATCGACTTAAATGCTAAACTTACTTGCTTTTTTTTGTTTTTCAAAGAATCACTTAGAATGTAATAATAAGGGATATATTGCAAGAGAATAATTATTATAGTGGATTTGATTTGTTTGGTTAATAAGTAGTTAAGAAATTATGAAATAAAATCTATATTTCATATTGTAGAAATAAAAATAAATATAATTTTTTTATCCTTGTCAATGCTAAAAATGAAAGATATAAAGGCACAGATGATGATCAATAAAGGCATGGAATTACCCACTTAAAGTTATACAATAAGAATTATATATGATTTATTATATTTTGTTATATTTAGAAAAGCTTTAAAATTATTTTAGTGTGTGAACCAAATTCTACGAATAAGCAAAATGCATTAATGAATCGCTATGTCTGTGTTTGAGAATTCTGTTGGGAGAAAATAGTTTACAGATTCCGATGTATTTTGCGGATTTCAAGATGGTTTTACAGATTTTAAGATGGTTTTTATGAATTTCAAGATGGTTTTTATAGATTTCGAGATGATTTTATCTTGATTTACGTATACTGTTAAGGAAACGGTGTTCCCAAACATGCACTATATATGTTAGCGAATTTGGCAAAGCCTCAAGTCCTCCAAACATATATCTACATATGTCCTAATTTCAAATACTATTATTAAACTTTAAATCCACATAAAAAATAGGATAAAATGTCCAACGTGATTGGAGATCAGGATCCATAAGGAAGCAAGTGAAATTAATTTTAAAGAAAAATAATAAATATAAATAGTATAAAATAAATACTTAGCTTCCTTAATTTTTTTTTAAAACATGTTAACGGCCTCCTAATATATTGGAGGAGGTAGTACAATGTATGACATAAATTTACGCTGTTTTCTGTAACAAGCCCATGCACGATGCACCAAATCCAAATATGTAGACAATGGTGTCTGCCACGTGGCGGCAAAATTCCGACTATTCCTTTCATTCCCTCACCTCACGGACACAGCATGGCGGCGCTAGACGTTAATTGGGATGTTTGACAAAGCTTCTAAACACCCCAAAAGCACGTTCAACAGTGTTTTTCTGTAAAATGAGATAATATCCTTCACATATTTACCTCGTAAATGGTAAAAACACTCCTCCTCCACTTTTCCAAACCAACATAGCAAAGTTGAAGTGCCATTGTTAATTCAGATGATTCCTTTCCACGACGCTTTCGCTTACCCCAAAACTTGTAATTCTCACTATATGTTTGGACGTGTGCATTTTCCGTCAGAAACATGTTGGAGTCGTTAGCTTAGTGCCAAAGCTTTAAGGTAACATATTTATTGCTCGACTTCTCTGGTCTTCTTGAGATTAAGGAACTGAACAAATTTCCCCTTCTTCCCGCCCTTTTTGCCCCAAGTCTTCATTGGAAAGGAGGAAAGGGGAATGAAATATGTTTATTCTTTCCTTATTCTCTGCTTTCATTTTGACTGAAAATGGGAAACATGAAGGAATAAGTAGTGGAGCCTCACAGGAAATATTTTCTAACATAGATTGATGAAAATAGGAAGAGGAGTCAAAGGGATTTTTCAGTGATTTCACTAAATGACCAGGCAATATTTTATAATTTTGCATGATCCAATTGCTCTGTAACCGTATCCACTGTTCCATTTATTTTTGGTCATATTACAAAGTTTAGGCAAAATTGGGGCATGCAAGTCAATTTTCTCTGTATACAAAGAGAAACAAAAATTTAACTTCGCAGAACAGAAGTATGTTACAAGTGAGAATAGAAAATGAACACCGAGAGATGTTTTTCTGAAGGATTTCGGGCGTACCTGGAGATGCCGAATTATGAATCTGCAGATACCCACGCGGAATACGGATCACAAGTATGGATCCGAATATGAGACACAGCAAAAGCACCGAAGGCGAGAGGAGAAGAGATGAGAGGATTCTCTCTGAGAGAAAAGGGAAGGGAGAAAACTCGTTTTCTCTGTGTGTTATGTCTGCCGCCTTTGGGGAGCCACTTTCCCCCTCTTATAACTTCCCACTAGGGTTTAGGTTTACGTATTTGACCTAGCCCATGGACTTGGGCCTAATCCATCAAGGGTGGCCCATATCCCAACATTTTCAAATCAAATGCACTTGTTGCTTAATATATCCATATTTAACGACAGCTAGTGAACTGACGTTTCCTTACACTACTGGTTTGCTGATGTAACTTGTTGCTTAGCTTACATTTTATTAAATCGTTTCCCTGCAGGGAATGGTATTACTAAACATAAGATTTCAATTTGGACTCACCCTCAAGCTATTTCCCAAATTTCTAGAAGTTCTATTTCCATGCTAAGTTCATTTAACAAGCAAGGGGAGCAACTATCACATAGCTTTAGTCACAAGATATGTTATGGAAATTCCGGGTTGGGAATGTTCTATAACACAACTTTCATTGCTCCCACATTAAAGGACTCAACTTGTCAAATTATAGGCAATTACGTTGTGAACGGTTTAGGGCAAGTGTGGCATATGATGTTGCTGGTGCTGTTGAAGTAATGAATGATCTAGGATCAGATCCTCTTACCTTCTTGTCTGTGACCGTGTTAATTGTGCCCACATTTCAAGTTAATGAAAGCCAGTCCTGTAAGAAGTTTGTTGATCTCAAGTACCAACGATCATATTTTTTTATCACATCCATCTTCTTTTTGGTAGATCTGCTGTATTTGTTTGGATAAATCTCTTGCAAATTTTAACCAGTTCAGATGTGTGTCATTTATGAATTAATTATCCAAAATAAGGTTGATTTCAAAGATTAAAAAGACTACATTTTGAGCGTACATTGCATCTAATTTATTTTAACAGAAAGTAATGCAAATTATCTAGATTTTGAGACGTTTGAAATTTATAATGAGGTCCAGAGTGGGAACAGTTGGTATACATATATGTTGATGGAGAAATAAATATATTTAAGTCTACCTAATAGTCATGCACATATTAAATGTGACATAATATAATCATGTGTCGTTAGATCACACATATATGAAATAGTAGGACTGCGGAAAAATACTCTTTTTTTCATTTACCTTCTTTTCTAATCTTCAAAACTGAAAGAAATTTAACAATCGCCATTTTCAGATGCTTGGTTTCTTTTTTGCTGGTGTGGTACTCAATCAGTTTGGTTTAATAAGAAATATTACAGATGTGAAAGCTTTGTCTGAATGGGGGATCCTTTTCTTGGTAAGTTCCATTATCTCAGTTTCATCAGTTCCATCAATGCTACTCGTATTTTATAAGTTACTTGTTAGGCAAGTTTGAGCGGACTCGAGTTGATATGAGAAGTCTCACATACAATGATGTTAGGCTTAGTAAGTAATATATAATAAACTGGAAGGAACCACAAACTTGAGCCTTAAGATTATGAATTAACATGTGCCGTCTTCCTCTCCTCATCGTCCGTTTGTTCTTCCCCCCGTTTTTATTCAATGAATATCATTGTGGCTATTTCTCTGCAATATCCATCATATTCACAGATAATAATAATTCTGATGTGATTTATGTTTCTTTTCAGCTGTTTGTTTGAGAAGGGTTTGGAGCTTTCACTTCGCCTGAAAGCTCTTGCTAAATATGCCTTTGGGATGGGACTGGCTCAGGTATGACAAGCAGAGAAAGAAACATTTTCAACCATCTCATTCGAGCCATTCATTGTTCAGCGACCTGCCCAAATTTTAGCTGTCTTAGATCAGGAAATTTTTAATTGATTTTTTTCTTTAGTTTTGTGAATTTTTTGTTTTTGTTTTACAAACTGTTGGAAAATTACTTTAACAAGTTGTTGTTTACCTTTTAACCCTTCTTACCCTTAATTTCTTGCTCCGTCGGAATTCTTTTGAAGGTTGTATTATCTACTCTAGCATTTACTTCTTTTGAACTTCCACCTAATTGGGCGATTAGAACAAAAATCTTGGAGTTCCTTTTCCACTCAAGGCCTGATTTGGTGAGATATCTTGGACCATTTTAGTTCCTTTTGTTTGTTACGGTATCTAAAAGTGCGTGCACGCACACATCGATATGACATCCTCGGTCATATACTCTGTTCTGATATGTATTTCACAAGCTTTGTTTTATTAGTTAAAAGGGTTTCTTCCAAAGTCAAAATTTATCAGCTGCAAAAAACCTACAACTGAGATATTAGTTACAGCCAGGGGTGGATTTTTTTTTTCTTTTTTTGGTGGGGCCCGGGGGGTCTGGGTCCCCACAATTTTTCCTTCTTTTATAATTT
>JANTPZ010153026.1:5432-21076 GCA_025593235.1 Vachellia pachyceras | reverse complement strand
ATATGACCCCAAAATTACATTAATCCAATTCAACAACTCCTAATCACAATTTAAGCACAAAAAGGTCATGAATGGGCCAAAATTGACTCTATGACTCTGGAAATTCAAGAGGAAAACTAATATAATTAAAGCTCAATCAAACATATGCATGCATGTCCTTCCACAACTGTGATGCTTGCTGTCAAAATCTCCTAACTCATATACCAATACGATTCCATCATGTGAACACCAACCAATACATGTATCAAGCACATATATCTTTCATTTATGCCCTCCTTGTTCCTTTTTGTATATACTTTTCCTCATCCTTTTTTTTCACTCTACTTTTTTCTTCCCCCCTTTCTCTCTCTCTTTTTTTTCAAATCTTTTTTTTTTTGTGTTCAGCCTTTTTTTCTTCTTTTGTTTTTTTGGTTTTGTTTTTTTCTGTTAACATCTTTTTTTTCTTTTCAACATCCGAATGGTCTAGTGAGGGGTTCCCCTTTTTTCCAACAGGAACTTCAATTGCTATAAAAAAATTATATTCAAATGCACAGCTGGAACAATCAATTGTCCCATTGATTCCTAACATGTATCTAACAAGTATTTAGTAGAAAGTATTTGAAGCCTCCTTAGTAGTCAAACATGCAGTGTTCATTAATCAAGGTTGGAATTTTAAAGAATGAATGAAGGGTTCAAGGGGTTAAGCAAAGGGATTTAAGATGTATGGGTGCTGTTTGGTCAAAAGGGTTTTGAAAGAAATGCCCTTATCATATTCACAATTCCAAGAGCTAATATGGCTTTGAATTAAGGATTGAGACAAGTTCTAGGAAGTTGCTAAACTTGATGACATCACACACTGTTTAAGAACAAATTCATGCTCAATTTCCTTACGACTAGCTTACTTACTTCATCTTTACTCACCAAGATTAATTGCATGAAGATTCAAGCATGGACTTGCTTCGACTTAGTGTTAAGTTCAAAGAAATGCATTAGAGATTCATTCTAATTCCACAACAGCTAAGCATTCCAAATAATGATATCAAGATGCAATTAGCAGCGAAGATCCATAAAAAATGATGCAGAAAATTTTGTTTTTTTTTATTTTTTTAAAACAAACAGAGACCAAAACAATCAGAAACTAGAGAATAGAAAAAAATATATCCTCACATCACTCCCCCATACTCATTCCTTGCATTGTCCTCAATGCAAGCTTAAGAATAACCATTATAATTGCCAAAACAGTTAAGAAGATCTTAAAAACAGCAACAGAAATATCCCTGCTTTAATAGATTAGACCCATCTCCCACACTTGGTTTCAGCATTGAAATGTAAGTTATAATATTATGAGCAAATCAATCAAGGGAAGGAAGGGTACAACCATGTGTATGGGCTCTTTCCAAGCACTTGAGACAGAGGCTGCAATTCAAAATGCAGGGTGTAGAGTGATTTTCTTGTGGATCCGTATCAAGAAGTTCCTACAAAATAACCAAGAACCAGCCGTAAAGAGGGAACAATGTAGCACTAAACGAAGGTATACAAAACTCTCATATTTACAGTTAAGTATTCAGATTTCAGCTAGTCAAGTTTTGTAGGGATTCCCTCCAAACTGAAAGGGAAATGAGGAAAAGGAATTCAAATATAACGCAACAAAGTTCAAATTTAATTTCCAGTGCTGAGAAGACATCTAAGCAACATGAACTAGTAACAACATTTATAGCAGCGATTTTTGGTTTTAACTATTCCAATTCAGACTTCAAAAATATTGTCACAACAAGATATTATCCACAATTTACCACAAATTCTAGTATCAATTTCCCCATTATAAAGTCTTACAGAATCATCATCCAAGTGAGTCAATCTGATTCAAACAGTTTAATCCCATACAAGAGTGGCAACAATTAACAGCAGCACCGAAATACATGTACTGGACAGCTTGTAACAGAATTGAATAAAAGGCCTCACGTTACTCTAAATTCCCCCACATTCAAGCTTCGCATTATCCTCAATGCAAGTGGGATGGGAGAGGACATCATGTAATCTCCAACTAATCAACAAACAAAAGGTAAGAAAATAACAACCAGAGAGATGGCCTTTTCCTCACAGATTCCCTACCCCCACACTCATATTAAGTAAAGGGATGTAGCATATAAAATCATGATCAAATCGATGAAGGAAGGGAAAGGGACAATCGTATAGATCAGTAACATGAGAATCCTTGAAAAGGGGGTTGGGCCCCCAATTGTATTGTTATGTTGCTGGGAGCTTGACCTTCACATAACCCTACAAAATTTTTACAACCAAGCTTTTCCCAGGGCCATTATTAGCAGATAGAGAGATATGAGTGATGCAAGGGATGAAAGGGGTGAACCAAGTTCCACAACTGAATTAGCAATCAATATTTGGCTTATACCACAGTATAATCGAAAACATATCTAGTAATTGTATCAGCAACACCCACTCAGCATTTATATGACGTCTTGTGACAAAAGTGAGCAGTGACAGTAGTTGACAACAGAAACTATTCTCAACACAGCAGCCCCCCTTTTTTTGGGAAACCAAAGGCAAATAAACTGAAACAAACTACTTCTAAAAAAATGAAAAGGGAAAACTGAAAAGAAACAACCTAAATTGCAGCCATTTAAGTAGGGGACTTTCATGATATAACTTTAGCAAATGTCCATTTACTTTCATTGTCTTGCCATTCTTTTCATCCAAAAGCTCAATCATGCCAAAATCATGTACTTTAGTCACTTTATAGGACCAACCCACCTTGTTTGAAATTTTCCTCTCTTGAATTTGAATCTGGCCAGAAATAACAGCACCTGATCATTTACACTAAAGTGCTTTCTGAGAATTCCTTTGTCATGTATGAGCTTGGTTTTATCTTTGTAGATATGGGAATTTTCATAGGCTTCAATTCTAATTTCTTCCAGCTCTTGCAACTGAAGTTTTCTTTATGTCACAGCTGCCTCAAAGTCCATGTTGCAGCTTTTAACAGCCCAGTATGCTCTATGCTCAACCTCTACTGGTAAATGACAAGGTTTTCCATAGATCAACCTATAGGGAGACATTTCTGCAGGTGTTTTATAGGATGTCCTATAGGCTCATAATGTATCATTTAACCTTGAACTCCAATCTTTTCCCGATGGCTTTACTATTCTTTCAAGAATCTGCTTAACCTCTCTATTGGACACCTCAGTTTGGCCATTAGTTTGTGGGTGATAGGGTGTTGACATTTTGTGTGTGACTCCATATTGGGCTAACAACCTATCTACAAGCCTATTGCAAAAATGTGTACCATGATCACTTATAATGGCTCTAGGAATTCCAAATCTAGAGAAAATGTGTGTTTTCAAGAATTTAGAGGCAGTGGCTGCATCATCCTTGCTGGTTGGGATGGCCTCTACCCATTTTGAAACGTAATCTACAGCTAGTAATATGTAATGTAACCCACAGGATAGTGGAAATGGCCCCACGAAATCAATCCCCCACACATAAAAAATTTCACAAAATAAAATGGGATGCTGTGGCATTTCATGCATCTTACTGTTGCTACCAAACCTTTGACACTTGTCACATGCTTTGCAAAATTCATAGGCATCCTTAAAAATTGTAGGCCAATAAAAACCAGAATCTAGTACCTTTCTTAAAGTCTTTTTGGCACTAAAGTGGCCACCACAAGCCCATGAGTGACAAGCTTCCAAAACACCTTTTACCTCTTCATTTGGCACACATCTCCTTATAAGTTGATCGCTGCACGTTCTTCATTAGGACTCACTCTTGAGTTTTTAGGCCTGAAAATAGGAAAGGGAAGAGGGAATCAGATCTGTTACAAGGAAATTAACCATATTGGCATACCAAGGGTCATGGGCAGCTATGGTAAATAAAACGGAAGCTAGAAATTCATCATAGATTTGATCAGAATTAGAAACTCCCCTGGTTCCAGCTGGTAGGCGACTCAAATGGTCTGCAACATGGTTTATTGCACTACTTCTATCTTTCACCTCTGTGTGGAATTCTTGCAGCAGCAAAATCCACCTCAAGAGCCTTGGTTTTGTGTGCATTTTGCTGAAAAGATACTTGATAGCAGCATGGTCAGTGTATATTGTGACTTTAGAATTAATGAGATAGGGTCTAAATTTGTCCAATGCAAATACAATAGCATAGAGCTCTTTTTCAGTGGTAGTATAATTTGTTTGAGCTCTATCTAATGTTTTAGATGCATATGCAACCACTTTGGATAGCCCCTCTATCTTTTGTCCTAGCATGACACCAACTGAACCATGGAATGCATCACATGATAATTCAAAGTCAGAATTCTAGTTTGGTGCAGTGAGTACAGGGGGTGATATGAGCATGCTCTTAAGTGTGTCAAATGATTTTTACATGTATCATCAAACACAAATTCAACATCTTTTTCCAAGAGCCTAGAAAAGGGTGAAGCTTTCTTACTAAAAATCCTTTACAAACCTTCTATAAAAAGCCACAGTGACCAAGAAAGGATCTCAATTCTTTGATTGAAGTAGGATATGGAAGTGATGATATAACCTCAATTTTTACCTTATCCACTTCAATTCCATTTTTAGACACCAAATGCCCTAGCATTATACCCTTATCTACCATGAAATGGCATTTTTCAAAATTAAGCACTAATCCTTTTTCTATGCATCTAGCAAGAACCTTATCAAGACTATCTAAACAAGCAGTAAAGCTATCACCATACACAGTAAAATCATCCATGATGACTTCCATAGATGATCCCAAAAACTCACAAAAGATAGCCATCATGGCTCTTTGAAATGTACCTGAGGCATTACATAAACCAAAAGGCATCCTCCTATAAGCAAAAGTGTCAAAGGGGCATGTGATGGTTGTTTTACCTTGATCTTCTAGGGCTATAGCAATCTGAAAATACCCTGAAAACCATCAAGAAAGCAATATTTAGATTTTCCAGCAAGTTGCTCTAGCATTTGATCAATAAAAGGCAAAGGCCATCTTTCCTTGTTGCATCATTAAGTTTTCGGTAGTCAATGCAAACTCTCCAAGAATTTTGAAACCTAGTTGGTATGAGTTCATTATTTTCATTCTTAATAACTGTTATGCCACTCTTTTTGGGAACTACTTGCACAGGGCTCACCCATTCACTATCTGAAATAGGATATATAATTCCAGCACTCAATAATTTGGTTATTTCCTTTTTAACCACATCTCATATAAGAGGATTTAACCTACGTTGTGGCTGTCTTACATGCTTACTATCATCATTAAGAAGTATTCTATATGTACAAACAGAAGGGGAAATTCCAGGTATGTCTGCCATGGACCATCCTATAGCTCTTTTATATTTCTTTAAAATAGAAATCAATTGATTCTCTTCTTTTTCAGTCAAAACGACAGATACAGTGACTGGAAGCCTATTTCCATCAGCTAGAAATGCATATTTTAAATGAGAAGGTAAAGGTTTCAGCTCCAAATATGGTGGTTGTATCTCTGAAGGGATGAGTTCCTTTAACTCCAAAGCTCCCAGAAAGTGATTCAGGGCTACTGGAGCCCCTTTTTCTTTCTGCAAATCAGGTGTCTGTAAGTTGTAATCTTGGCCAAAGTGTTGAAATCCCTTGTTGCACTGATCTGTACATGTAGAAAATTGTGAAAATAGGTCAGAAAAATATTTTAGCATTTGAAAAGAATTATGGCCACATAAATCTGAAACTGAAGAGGGGTATGGGAGGGTAAATTCAGATTTTTTGGGCACAAATTTTGAAAAATCTGGAGATTTTTGCTCTGCATCAGCATCATTTTGGGTTGCTAGCAGCTAGAACATCTCCATTCTTGTGTAAGTATGCTTAGTGGTGTTGCCTTTCTCTTTGCCCTCCTTGTATAACACCTTATCAACATCAAAATGTAGGATCCTTTACACTGGAATTTCTGTATAAGATCTGCCATTATCATCATTTTTCATCGCAGCACTTCTAGCTTCTGCAAAATCACAAGAATGACCTTTCCCTTGGCTATGCCTTGAGGAGTAAGATGTTAAATCATCATTAACAGAAGGTAATCCAAAGGAGAAAGATGATAAGGTGGAAAGTGAGCTATCAACAGAAAGGTAGTCAATACTACACACATCATCAATGTCATCTATAAAATTTTCAGGAGAAAAGAGGGAATTCACATTGAGCAAAGAAAAGCCAGTATCTATAGTGTCATGCTCATTCATTTTTCACAGTGATTCTTTATAGTTTTCTACAACTTCATCAAACAAAGAATCAATGGCACTTACACCAAGCAATGAATAGTCTTCAAAGGGATGTTTCATGGCTTTGTAAACATCAAATTTAATGACTCTATCCTCTAATTCCATTGTGATACAGCCATCTTTCATGCTTATCACTGTGTTGGTTGTTCTAAGGAAAGGTCTCCCTAGAATTACAGTTTCATCAACATGTGAATTTGTTTCAATTTCTAGCACATAAAAATCTGCAGGGAAAACCAAATCTCTAACCCTCACTAGGATGTCTTCTACCAACCCCTTAGGCTTCCTAATGGTCTTATCAGCAAGTTGAATCAACATATTAGTGCTTTTCATGCATTCAATTTCTAGGGGAGCATACATAGAGAAGGACATCACATTTATTACAGCTACAAGATCTAACAATGCATTAGATACATTTATTTTTCCTATTGTACAAGGTACTGTAAAGGATCCAGGGTCAGCAAATTTTAAAGGCAATTGTTGCTTGAAAATTGTAGAAATATTGGCACCTACTTGTACAATTTGGCTTACATTTCTTTTTATTAGCACACAATTCTTTCAAAAATCTCATGTACTTAGGTGCCCCTTTCAGAAAATCCAGCAGTGGCACATTAACAGCGAGTTTACTAAACAAATTTAAAGCATCCTTCTCAATTTGAGCATTGGAAACCTTTCTACTTAACAGAAAAGAATTAGGAAAAGGTAGTTCAGAAATTTTTACCTCCTTCCCCTTGTGATTTACAGCTTGTTCAGCAGCTGCCCTTTCATCCATTTTCTGATTTTCCAGCTCCTTACTTGAAGCTGCATGTTCCTTCCTTGATTTGAGAAGAATTTTCTCTTTTTCAGTTTTAGATTGCAGCAGGGCTTTAAGCTTGTTTTCTCCATACTCCTCGGCATTTTCAGATTCTTCTTCGTCAGTGTTTTTAGTACCACTTGTGCTTGGTTGGTTTCCCACATCCTGTTCAACAAAAGTTATATGTTTCCTACTCCTCAATATCATGGAATTCAGTGACTTTGGGTTCATCACTGTGTTAGATGGCAAGGTACCTCCAATTCTTGCATTAACTTCACTTAGGGAGTTGGCTAGTTGGGAAACATAGTTGGAAAGAGTGGCATTTTTGGCTTCCCATTGTTCAATCTTACTGTCAAACTTTTTCTCTATTGCATCCATCTTTGAATTTGAGGTAGTTTCAGTGTTTTCAAGTCCGGATCCAAGCTCATTCATGCCATCCTTCATGATTTTGATCAACTCACTCATTGTGTCACCATTTCCTTCCTTCTCACCTTGCATAGAAACCAAAGCTCTTGATGAATCAGCAATAGATTTCTTCTCTTGGATCCTATTTTGGTTCTGTACTTGCCTCCCATTGTTGTCCCTCCATCTAAAATTAGGATGGTCCCTCCATCCTTCATTATAGGTACTTGAATAGGGTTTTCTTGGCTGAAACTGACCTTATCCTTGCCTATTTTGGTAGATTGCTGAAACTTCCTCATAATGGCTTGGATAATCTGCACTCATATGCATTGGAGAGGCACAGAAGGTGCATGAAGGCCCAACTAAAGCTTGGGAGGCAACCACTGGTTTGAGTGGTTTATTCTGTTTTTCCTTTTCCAAGTTTTGTACCCTCCTACTCATATTTTCAGTAAGAACCAGTAGCTGTTCCAGCATCTTTGATGAAGGGTTATCTCCTTGAACTCTTTGTGTTACACCTTGACTTTCCCTTATATAGTACTGCTGGTTGTTGTTAGCTATTCTCTCCAGCAAAATCCATGCATTATTAGGTGTGAGCTCTAAAATGGAGCCATGTGCAGCAGCATCAATTGTTTCTTTAGCTAGAACTGATAGCCCTTCATAGAAGTATTGTACTAGATTTGATTTTGAGCATTGATGGTTGGGACACTTACTGAGCAAAGACAAGAATCTGGTCCAGTAATCATACAAGGATTCTTGCCCTCCTTGGGCTACACCATATATTTCCTTCCTTAGCCTTGAAATCCTTGAAGCTGGAAAATATTTGTCCAAGAAACTTTCTTGTGCTGCTCCCAAGTCAAGGTGGAATAATGTTGAGGGAGGGTGTTAAGCCACTGCCTTACATTCCCTTCTACTGTGAAGTGGAAGACACTTCTTAACACATCATCTAGAGCTGCCCTAGGTGGCTTCATTGTAGCACAAACTTGGTATATGAGATCTATAGTTGATATGGATCATCACCTGCAAGACCAAAGAATTTAGGTAAAGAACTAATCAAACTACATTTTATTTCAAATCCAAGATCATGAGCATGAAATCCTCTAGGTGCACAGTTAATGGTGGAGTTATTTATTTCCTTAATACTCCTATTTTCATCATCTGGATTAAGAGGAACATTGTAATGCATGTTTTCACCTTGCACTTCCTCATCATGTCTTGGATTCACATTAGGGACTTCCTCATTATTTCTATTATTCACATTAGGGACTTCCATGATAAGATGATTATCAATAAACTCTCCCAAACAGATTCAGAATCAGAGGCAGATGCAAATGCCTTAAATGAGTCGTGTGATGATTCTGCAAAGGGTACTTGAAGCAAAGGGATTAAAGTGTGTGTGTCTTCACTCCTTTTCCCTTTTCTTAAAGTTCTAAGGGTTCTATATATTTCCTTATCCAATGGAGCGATTTCTTGCTCTTTAGATCTGGTCATACATGCTTAGAACAAAGATAACAACAACTATTAACAAGTTCAAGCAACAGGGAAGCATTTACAAAACTCAGAATCAGTTCGCAATTCCCTCAAAAGCACACAATAGATATCAGCTATAGTTTTCCACAAAATGCAGCAGCTATCTGATTGAAAGATGCTCCTTAAATTGCAAAAACAGCAATAAGCACCTCAGATTTTTTCGAATACAACAACAAAAATTAATGTCCAGTTCCAGCTTTAATCAATATATCTACTATAATGAGAGGAGGGTTGCAAAACACAGAGTTGCCTAATCCTAAGAGACAACAGGGATTATAAAATACAAATTCCTATCCTAAATTTGTAAAAGAATTACTAGCTAGAAACCAAAGAAACAAAGCTCCCCAGCAACGGCGCTAAAAATTTGATCTCTTATCACTTTAAGGTCAGATTTAATACTCAAGATTATGTAGCTAGTAACACAACCCTAAGGTCGATCTCAAAGGAGCTTTAATGTCTCAAGGTAATCAGTTAGCAAGCTTAATCAACAATTTAAAATGAGTATGGTTTTGTCATTACAATTCCAAACCAAAGGCATTATCTAACCTATTATTTGTTTTTATTCCCTTATCTTCTTAGATTGCCATGCAAGTGAATGAACATTTAAATCACCTCCCAAGAGTTACAGCTCTACCTTCATTGCTTCCATTCTTATTGGTTCATTCTCAATATCTCTTGTTATCACAGTTAACTCGATTACGAAGGAGTTCACAAAAATAAGAATCAGTTACTTCCAAAAGCAATATTCATCAATACCACCCAAATATTGTTCACAACAATCAAGCAAAGCAATTAATCAATTACAAAGATTGATTGATGCTAGTTTTACTCAAGAAGTGAATCTCTGAAGCTAATATCAATGAACACAATCCCAACGTACTAACCACTGATAAAGAGAAATGGAATCAACTCTGCAATATTAAGTATTTTGACACGTTATCACATGTCAACAAATCGATTTGAAGAGTAGAATGAGAAACTAAGAACATCCCTATATACATAAAGCTCAAGCTTGACCATAGCTCCTGGGAGGATGAGAGGATTAGCTAGACTTTGAGACGAGAACAACAGCAGCAACGAATGTGACCTGGACTCCTAGCATCACCATATCACGATCAGGATGAAATGATTTACGTGGAGAGGAGGTGGAAGCTGACGGTGTTGTCCAGAACAATCACTCCAGAATGAGGGTGTAATGAATCGAGGACGAACAAGATTGAGTCTGGAGGTGTGCGGCTGTGAAATGGAGGGAGGTCGCGTTGGGTTTTAGAAGCTATGACTGTGGCGTGAGAGGTCTATGAATGAGTCAGGTGTCGATGTTCGCTCCTCTCACCTCTCGCTTGCTTTTGCGTTCATGAGTGGTCTTGCATTTGCACCTCCAATGGTTGTCGGCACGCATCTGGTGATGCTAAGGAAGAGAGCAGAGGATCAGTGACGTGGTGGAATGCTGAAACCAGCTGGCACTACGTGTGTATCACTGGGATAAGCTAATCTGAGAGTGACAGAAAGGAGTAGACTGGTCACAATAAGAGTCAGATCTGGTCCATGGAATTGCAGTTTCTTCTCCAGACGCTGAGAGTTGGTTCTCGTGGGTGAAGCTGTGTTGTTCAGGAGAAGACCAAGATCAGTCCATGAGCTTCTCCAGACGCGTGAGAAGTGTTCTGGTGGATGAGTGAAGTGACGGGAGCTTGCAAAAATCTCTGCAGCTTGATGATGTGTCCTCTAGAGATGAACAACCGCCAGATAAAAGTATGAAGCCTCAAATCCAAGGATGAATCTCCTGCTCTGGATAAAAGATTGCGTCGTTGGCTTCTAACTAATTCAACTCTATTGCTGCCAACTATCCGTCTTTTTAGTTCAACTCCAACCGAATTTGTTGCATCTATTTCCCTTCCTTTTTGGGCTTATCCTGTTCAGTTAATTTTGTTCTTATAATACCTCAAAACGCAGCGTTTATTGATCCCTACACAATGCACACACGAGACATCATTTATCCCAGAAATAATGCCACTTATTTTCTTTTTAGAAAATTTTGGGAATGATAAAGAATTGGTCTCAATTTAGCAATTAATCTTTATCATCATTCATTAGCACAATTAACATTTTATTAGCTTATTTTAGCTCACTTTCATCCCAAAAGGTCAATAATAAGTGTAATTCATTTATACAAAATAGAGATTTATCAATCTCAAAGTTTAAGTTCTTCTACTCTTTATTTACTGTTAAAGTAAATCAATTTTTCTGTCAGCAGTTTTATTAGTGGTGACAATTTTTTTTTCCTTTTTTACGCAGTTGATGACTGAGTGTGGCAACAAGTTCACAAACAAATTGGAAGGAATGTTCAAGGTAACCATTTTTTTTAAATCAATCTTAAATTTCTGAAAAATGATTCAACTTTGACTCTTACCATAGTATAATCAATGACATTTTGGTAGGATAGAGGGTATGATTATGCAGAAAAGGAGAATCAAATTGAAGTTCTTAGAGCATAGTCAAGCAGAGAAAATCCTAATGTTGATGCAGAATTCCATGATGCAACAATGAATTGCTAGAACCCTCTAGAGTTAGTTCTGCAAATTCTTCTAATCAATCAGATCTAAAATATTTTTGTTTCTTGGGTCAATTGTGTGATTAAACAGGATTTGTTTATATAATATTTTTGTAAATGTGTAGTTGATTCATATCTAAAATAAACGACGAATTTAGCAATAAAATTATCAAATATAGAGTTGTTAAATACACATAATTGCCTATTTAGCGATGGAATATAATGCGTTTAGCGACAGAAAAGTAAGGCAGAATATTCTAATTACGACGGAATTGGCGAGAGAAAGCAGAAAAGTAAGGAATAATTTTTTAAATAGCGATGTAATTAGCAAGGGAAAAACAGAAAAAGGCATAATATTCTAATTAGCGACGGAAAAATTTAGCGACATAATTTTGAATGTTTCCCTTGCTAAATTGTTAAATTTATCAATGGAATATAACCCATTTAACGACGGAATTGTTAAATTTAGTGATGGAATATACACATTTAGCAACAGAATTATCAAATTTAGCGACGGAATTTTCCGTCGCTAAATTAGCAAGGGAATATTTGCGTCGCTAATTCCCTCGTTAATTTAGCGACAGATTACGTTTCCATCGTTAATTCGGTCGCTAAATTATCCGTTGCTATTTTCGTTGCTAAATTTAGCGACCCTCTTATTAGTGACATATTTTTTTCCGTCGCTAATTTTGATTTTTTTCGTCGCTAAATGTGATTTTTCGTCGCTAATTCCACCGCTAAATCTGATTTTTCTAATAGTGGATGGCGTTGGAAAGGAGGATGTTGGAGAGGAGGAAGACCAAGAGGGGATTGGAGAGGAGGATGTTGGGAAAGAGAGTGTGACTTAAAATTTTAAAGTTGGGGTTTAGAAAATTTTATTTTAGACTGCACATGTTAGATGGGGTTTAAAGAGGATCTTTTAGACTGCACCTATTAATGACTAAAAATTGGTACTTTTATTTACAAAAATACAACCGGTCGTATTTTTCAGATTATATCTTTTAAATGCGGTTTAAAATGAGAGGTCTAAATAAGTATTTTTCTACTTGTGCATTGATAACATTACTTCTTCACAACTATTTTTACTTGCTCTCTTTAACCTTAACTTTACACTTTTACATATATAAGTTTGAAATTATTATAGCATGCTTCTCCTTTATAATTTTGCATGTAGATTCCATTTTTAAACCTAAATTGATCAAAAGAAATATTCCCTTTCAACTACTTAAAACAGCCACATAGGGAAGTCATTGCATAAAATTTCAATCTTTGTATCTAATGCTTTCTGTAACACTCCTATTTTCCCCTATATCATTTTATTAGACCACTTTTGAACCACTATTGGGCCTTGGATAACTTAAATTGGGCTTTTTATGTCAACTTGAACTTTTCAAAAACGAAAAAACGTTGTTACTGTTCACTGGCCCATTTTCCAGATTTATGACCAAACTTTGAAAATTCATAATTAATTCTAGAAAAATAGAAATTGAGTGGTTCCAATTTATAAATTTAGCTTATTAAGTGAAATATAGGGGAAAAATACTCATTGGCCCAAAAACCTGTCCATTTGAATCAGTTTATTCCAAAATCACGTGCTGTCCAAATGACCACTTCCGGTTTTTCCAGTTTTTCCCTTAATTTTGGAAAATCCTATCTCCTAATATACACATCCAAATTTCAAAAATTTATATAATTTTAAAGCTTAGGATGTGTAGTATTTAAATGCAAAGTTTCATCTCAATTGGAGCTCCTTTGCTATTTTTAATTCTCACGTGAACAGATTCATTTTTCAAGGCCTTTGGAACCCTCTTGTCTGGAAAAACATGATTTTTGTTATAAAATTCTGTGAAACCTCTTTTGCCATGTGATTTCCTTTCATTAAATGCCCAACTTGTCTAGGTTCTTTAAATGATATCATGCACGCATCCACATAGGTTTACCATCATCATGTAGATGTTTATCATTATATGCCAACATAACTCATCTTAAACTTAAACATATACACATCTTCCACAAATCACCAAAAATTCACACAAGCAAGGAGATCATCTTAATCACCCATAACTTTTTTCTTACCCTTGCTTGAGTTTGCACCTACATTGGTTAGTGGGGAATAATGAGATTTTTGAAAATCCCAATAGCAAAACTAACTAACAAAACTTGTGAATGTGCATGTAATACTTTTCAAAATGTCTGTATGATCAAGGTACATGTGACATATTCAAACATTTTATTATCATGCATATGGCCATAGCAATCAAGATCACATATCATACATGTAATATCCATAATTTTACTGCTAAATGAAATAAAGGCTAATATGAGGATTAAGATGATGAATTAGAGACGAGAAGTAGATAGCTCAAAAAGAAACAAAGATTAAGGGACGAAAGTTCAGGCACGGAGTTCCGTGTGAATTCCAAAATTAAGTATATTTGCCCTAGAAGCAATATGAGGTATAGGAAGGGACCTATATGTCATTTAATAAAAGACCAAGGACATAAAGGTCTTTTAGTATCAAAAGTAAGGGCAAAATAGTAAATTTTGAAAAAGTAGAGAAAGTAAGGGCAAAATGGTAATTATGAGAAAGTTAAAGGGTATTTTGGTCATTTGACAAAAGAAAAGTCAAAGTCAAAAAGTCAACCAGTTGACCAAAATATCAGAAAATTTACAGATGCCCAAAAGATAGATATCGACATACCGGTCGCAATGATGTAACATAGATTTTCCAAATTCGGACCCGATTTCCGTCTACGGAATTTTGAAGGGAAAAAGGGAAAAATAATTATTTAAGGTACAAGAAGCCCTCCAAAAATTTAGAGAAAAATATGAAAAATCCAGTGAATTATATGGTATTTAATAAAATTATTATCTAGTGTACAATTAAGGCAAGTTTCCCGAAAATTGGGGAAAAGACCCGAAAAATCCCCGGAAAATAATTATTTCAAAAATTAATTTTGGAAAATCTAGAGGGAATTTTGGAAAAAGGAAAAGGGCATGAGAATCAGTGGAAAATATAGTATTTTTAAGGCCCTAAAAGAAATTTGCTCTCCGATTGTTCCGTTTCAGGGATTTTGGACATGATAAAATAATCCTGTACAAATTGAGATAAGTAAAGGGTATTTTGGGAATAATAATTTTATTATATTCAAGATGGAATTATGGAGATTAAATGAGAAAGAAAATATCTCCAGAAAAGTAGAAAAAAGTTACTGGAATAAAGTTAAGTTTACCGGTAAAAAGTGCAATCGGTAAAAGTAACCGAATGGGATCCAGTTTGGTTAATATAACCAAAGGCCAAACAGATTTTTTTACCCCTTGATGACAGCCATCATTAAACCTTTATGAGGGCCAATAAGAAGTAAGCACATGTTCCTAAGGTGGACCAATAATAGCCCTTGGATTAAGATTGCTTTACAAGCTTGAATCCTAGCCCTTAATGCCTTTATGCATGAATTAATAAATCACAAAATTCCCCTCCATCTCCAGCCATTTGCACGACACTTCATGGGCTGAAAATTGAGAGGATTCCACGCCATCTTCATGAGGAGGAAGAAGAGAAAGGCTTGGTGGAAACTTAAGGTAAGCAAGCAAGACCCCTCAAGCTATATACCAATCTCTTCCTTGTGATCTCCTCTTCACTTTCCATGGTTTCAAATTTTGATTAGAACTCTCTTTTTCAAGATTGAACATTAGGGTTCTTGAGATGGAAAGTGATAAAGAGAGGGATTTAGAGCCAATAATCATATGGAAAACACTCCTTGTGTTGTAAGGAGAATGTTGGTGTATAGTTTGTTGTTGTTTGGTTGATTTTATAAATTTGGGATGTGAAAACCTAAGGGGTTATGCTGCCAAAATTTTTATGGAATGAGGGAGAGTTGAATATAAGTCATATTATCTATGGGAATAAGTTTAGAAACAAGAAAATGATGATAGATACCATGGAAACTTGAAAAAGAATCACTTTCCTTTCACTTGGGAATTTTCGTGCAAATCTGGAAAGTGGACAAAGGAGTGTTGTTTTGATGATTTTGATGCTTCCAATAGATCCAAAATGAGCTTTTGTGTAGGTATACAAGTGTTCATGATTTTTAGATGCTTGTATATGAAATTGGAATTTTCGGAAGTTAAAGAGTAAGGGCTGT
>JANTPZ010153020.1:21499-38640 GCA_025593235.1 Vachellia pachyceras | reverse complement strand
AGAAAATCACTGAAAAACCTGGGAAAATAGAAAAATGACCAAATGAACAGTACTTTTTCACGAATTAAACTGTATCATTTGAGAAAGTAAATGACTCAATGAGTATTTTTCCCTTATAAAGGAACTTACAAGCTTCAAATAGAAACTAGAAGCACTCAATTTTGATTTTTCTACAATTAGTTATGAATTTTCAAAGTTGGCCCAAAAATCTGTGAATAGTGACGTGAATAGTGCCTTAAACTTGAAAATTTTATTTTTCACTCTTTGGTTACTCTAAGTCACTAAAGGCCTAAAGGTGCTTCCAAATAGATATTTAATGAAGCTAAAGGTAAAGATTAAGGAGTGTCACAGGTTGCAAAAGGATATAACCAAGAAGAAGGCATTGATTATGAAGAAACTTATACTCACGTGGCCAGATTAGAAGCCATACGTATTTTACTTGCCTTTGCTTGCATTATGTAACACTCCTTATTTTCCCCTAGAAGCTTCATATTAGATCACTATTGAATCACTTTAGGGCCTAGGATAACTCAAATTGACCAAAGAAGTGGAAATATAATTTTCAAAATGGAGTTACTATGCATTTGGTCCATTTCCATATTTCTGGCCTAATTTTGAAAATTCATAACTAATTCTAAAAAAATTGAAATTGAGTGGTTCAAATTTCTATTTGAAGCTTATTAAGTGATATATAAGGGAAAAATACTTACTGGTTTCAAAACTTGCCCAATCGATACAGTTAATTCCGTGAATATCACTGTTCATTTGGTAACTTTCCAGTTTTCCAGATTTTTCTCTTAACTTTGGAAAATCATAACTCTTTATCTACACATCCAAATTTAGCAAACTTTGACTCATTTTAAATATTAGGATGTACAGTATTTAACTGGAAAGTTTTAAGCCATTTGAACTTTGTTTTCTATTTTTCATCTTTATCCAAAAACAGGGCAGATTTAATGGTTTTGAAACCTCCTACTTGAGAACTTGCCATTTCTAAAATTTATTAAAACCTCTTTTGACCATTTTCAAACTTCTCTTAATGCATGCCTACCTTGTCTACTTCTTTTGAATATATTCATGCATGCATTCACATATGTTCACTATTTATCATGTAGAGTTTAATTTACATAACTACATCAATCCTCATTATAAACTTCAATCATCATACATAATTTCCCACAGGCAAGATCATCATAATATGCCATCTTCAATCACCATAAACTTTGCTCTTATCCTTGCTTGTGCTAGTACCTAGAATGGTTAGTGGGGGAGGGTGAGATTTTTGGAAATCCCAGTAGCAAAACTTTCTAACACACATTATAAAATTGCATGACAACTTTCAATATAAGTGTGAATTCATAAAAGTGCAACATGTAACAATGAAATGCATATGGCCATAGCAAACAAAAGCACATATTCACACTTTCAATCATCACAAATTTTCAACACAAGTCATGCATAATTCATACACATTTTCAAAGCAATTAAGCTTAGGGTTAGAAGGTCTTGCTACCTTGTCTCTTTAGTTTTTCTTGATCTTTAAAGCTCTCTTGATGAATGTCCCCAACAAGTTCTTTGATGTTTAATCTTCCTAAACATCATACAAGAATATAACCATCAAGCTCAAACCATCAATCTTGCATGAAAACCACAAAAACGTAATATAACTCTTAATGCTCTTTTATGCACCCTTAACTTTGAAATTTGCTCTTATGATTTCTAATGCTTCCCAAATTCATTTCTCCCTTTTAACCTACACAAATTTGCCTTCTAAACTCAATGGAAGAATCAAAATCATCAAAACCACACTCCTTTTTCACTGTTCTGCAGCAGCACGAAAATTGCTCTATAAATTGGAAAAATGTGATTTTTCAACTTCTAGCTTCACATACATGTATAATCTCAATCCTAAACCATTTTCCCATAATTGGGCATCATAAAATCATTTATTTTCCTTCATGAACAGTGCAAAACAGTGCTTATTGAACAGTAACTTCATGCTCCAATTTCATATACAACTCCAACAATCACGGTATATATACCAAAACACTCCTTATAACACAAGGAGGCTTTTACCACCAATCAGTGGTTCTAAATCCCTCTCTTACTCACTTTGCTCTCAAGAACCCTAGGTATCCAAACTTGAGAAAGAGAGCCCAAATCAGAATTTCAATCCATGGAAGTTGTAGAGGAAGTTGAGAGGAAGATTTTGATATATAGCATGAGTTGTAATCCATCTTACCTTGTGATTTCTCAAGCTTCTCTCCCTCTTCTTGAGCTCCAAAAATGGAGTCCTTCTAGCTCCCAAATCTTCCCACAAATTTTGCTAATGGAGGTGGAAGAGGAGGGAATTGATATTTATAAAACACATTTAAAATGAAAAGGAAGGATGAGATTAAATCTTAGGAATTAAGGGCTAAGATTGCTTCCACTTGTATAACACTTGATTGGCTCTTATTTTCTCATAAAAATTGTCATGATTGCTGCACATGGAGAGGTAAAAATCTGGTCATGGTTTGGTTACATTAACCAAACCGAATTCCATTCGGTTACTTCCACCGATTACATGTTTTACCGGTAAACATAACTTTATTCCGGTAAATCTTTATCTACTTTTCTGAAGATGTTTTCTTCCTCATTTAATCTCCATATTTCTCTCTTAAATATATTAAAATCATCATCCTCAAATTATCCCTTAATCTTATCAAAATTAACAGGATTACTTTATCCTGTCTTAAACTCCTGAAAGCAAGCAACTTTAAAATAAATCATTTTTATGGCCTTATAATTTTCTATATTTTTCATTGATATTCTAGCTCTTCATCTTTCCCCAGAATACCTTCTAAAGTGTTCCAAATTAATTTTTGTAATAAATTGTACTTTTGGGGATTTTTCGGGCATTTTTCCTCATTTTCGGGAAAATCGCCTTAATCTTACTTTGGGCAATAATTTTGTAAAATACTATAAAATTCACTGAATTTTTCTAGACTCTGGTTTTTGGTCTTAGAGAACTCTTGATAACTTAAATAAACATCTTCAATCATCAAATCTTTAAAATTCCATAATTCATCATCCAAACCGAATTTCAACAATAAGTTGAATCTCTAGTAATCGGGATTTCTGCTCTATCTTTTGGGCATCTGTCAATTTTTCTAATTTTTGGTCAACTGTTTGACTTTTTGACTTTGACTTTGAATTTGACTTTGTCAAATGACCAAAGTGCCCTTACACTTTCTCTTAATGACCAAAATGCCCTTTCACAGTCTATCTTTTCATAAATTCCCCTTTTGCCCTTGACTTTTTGGCCCTTGATCTTTTGGTTTCTAATTCCTAGGGCAACTTCTTAGGGGGTCACCCATCCTAAAATTTCTCCAGGGCGAGCACACTTAACATTAAAGTTCTTACCGACTTCCATCCATCAGGCCAAATCTAATTCTATGACTTCCGGCCCAATAGTAATCAACTTTTTCGATACTTTCTATCCGTGGGTTTTAACTTGACTTTTGACTACTGGTTTAGCCATTTTTATCCAATGACCATATTGCCCTTAGTCTTTATACTTAATGACATTTATGTCCCTGGACATTCTTAGTAACTTCAAAGCCTTAGGACTAATTTGATCAGGGTCTCTTACGTCCACTGACATCTCCTTTTCTGTACTTTTATTTCTGGGCCTTATCTTATCTTCTAACTATCGATTTGGCCTCTATGTTGGCTTACAGAAAAGGGTGGATATTACAAGAAGCGACTTGCGCACCAAAAAATTCTTTGCTTGCGATAATGCTTGTGGTGCAAATGCAACCAATTTTCAAATCAAACTATGATAAGTACCTAAACTAATTACAAAAATAAACTTGTTTTTGGTATTTTTTTTTTTAAATGATTAGGGAAATAAGGAAAAGATAGGAGTATGAAAAGTCTATGTGATTATGGTTTCCTATTGAAAATGAAATGTGCCGTTATAGTTCGCAAAGGATTAGGGAAAGCATCGAATTTTACACTAAGTTTCATAATTAAAAACCTCCAACAACTCGCTGGGTCAAAAATCTCATGAATTCATCTCCAATCCATGAAATCCCTTTAAGAACACTTAGTGTGTGTACAGAAATCACAAAGTGACAAAATCAACTCCATACATTGTTGACTCTAAAACCAAGCACAACTAGGATGATAGAAGATAGCAACAAGACTTTATTAAATAAGCAAAGTGAACTCCATTCTACTTTGTCAATCACAAAACAACTCAATACACAGTAATCCAAGCTTGGCTCAACCGAGACTAAGTATCTACACACAAATTACAAAGTCCAACTTGGAATCCAAGTAATCTACAGTGTAATTACAGATTGAAAGTAAATACTTCCCTTTCGACACTTCGAACTCCAATTCACTTCATCTTCAAGAGGATGGAGAGTGCTCAGCTACTCATGGGAGGTGGAAACAAGCTCAACAATGATGATGGATGCATGATGAATGGATGGATGATAATAAAAATGGGGTATTAAGGTTGTGGTTGTGTGGAAGATGAAAAATATGTGTGTGTCTTCCTTCTCTCTTCCCTCTGCATCCTCCCTCCAGCTCTCCCCACGAAATTACCCTAAATGGATTGAATAAATCGCTCTGGATCAAATATCTCAAGTTAGGTCAGGTTATTTTCCATCTGGAGTACAATTCTAGTGCTGCTGTGCGATATTCGCTGCAGCGAACCTCTCCTGAGAGTTCATACCTGATGATAGAACTTTGGCCGCAGTGAACATTAGATTGTGCCACGGTGAACTTCTCTAGAGCTGCATTTCTTGTCTTTTGTACAGAGTTCCTGAAATGGAATAGCAAATATTGGCAGTATCATTTGCTCATAATGGAATTTAGGCACAATAACATAATTATTCATGGCATATGTACCGAAAATCACACTAATCCAAATCAACAACTCTTAATCTCAAATTAAGCATAAAAGGGTCATGTATGGGCTAAAATTAACACTAAGACTCTGGAAATTCAAGTAGAAAACTAATACAAATATGGCTTAATCACATCTCCACCGTCATTTTCGTCAGAGTAAGCAATCATAACCCTTCTTTTCTAGTTTCAAAGCATTTTGTTCCATTATTTTCGTTTTGTGTCACTATCTTTGGTTTTCATGTTCTGCGTTTTTCGCTGCGATGAGGTTAATATTTTGTCATGACTAACCCTAATTTTTGCCACAGCTAACTTAAGCTGCAGCCAGTTTTCAACTGTGCTTAATATTGTTTCATTGTTTTCTGTTTGATTTTTTGTGTCTTACCAACCACTATGCTAAAACTAAGACTCCAAATGTAGTAGACCCCTAGTCCTGATCTCATACCATTACAATCATTTGAGAAAATCTTAGAGCTTCCCGAAAAGCGTCCTTTAGTGAAGGAACGTTCTTTCCCTTTGACTCCTGCTGACCACCCTTTTATCCGCTGTTTGACTGAGTCTGGCCTTACAGGCCTAATTCGTGAGCGTACCCAGGGAAACCTTGCCTTCGTCCATCACTTTTATGCCGAATGCCACCATAAATCCGCCCTTTACATTAATTTTCAAGGAGTTAAACTAGCTCATTCGATAAATTGACACACCATAGGTCAGCATCTTTCGATACCTATCGTTGAGCAGGACCATTATCCTCTTTTCATGAGTGACTTCCTTGAGGATGCGATTGTTGAGACTCTTTGTTTACCGGGAATGGGTTGGCATGTCCCTCATAGGTCTGAAATGTATATTCTCGTTCTAAGTGCCATCATGATACGAAACCTTTATCTACCTTGTTTGCAGCAACATTCTTCCTACGAGCCACCTCGCGAATGAAGAAACAGGCCCTCTACATATACATGTTAATGCAGGGGATCGGCTTCGACATCTCTACCATAATATATTCCAGCCTTTGTGATGCCATCCTCACTTTCAAAACCACAAAGGTATCATCTTCCCTCATCTCATCTCTAACATGTTTACCGAGGTGGAGGTCTTAGACTACCCAGAGGACCTTCATTTTACCCCTGCCCTGCCTTCATCTATGAGCGAATCCGTCCAGCTCCCACTCCTCAGCCTGAGCCTTTCTTTGATATTGACAATTTAGTGGCTGAGGACCAGGAGATTCCAGCACCCCATGCACCAGACGTCCACGAAGCATCGCTAGTCTCAGTTACCTTAGATAGCTTGGCTACTGACTTACAGCAGTTCAGGATCACTGTTCTTCAGCAGCTCAAGCGGGACAAGAGGTATCACCAAAGGATGGATGCCTTGCTTGCAGAGAGCTTGCACTTTCAACTGCCTCCGAAGGATGATGACTTTAGCGGTATAGGACCTTCAGAGCTGAACCATCTGGAGAGGGAGGAGCAGCGGAGGGGTGATTGAGCTTTAATTGTATTAGTTTTCTACTTGAATTTTCAAAGTCTTAGAGTCAATTTTAGCCCATATATCACCTTTTCGTGCTTAAGTTTAGATTAGGAGTTATTGATTTGGATTAGTGTGATTTTGGGTACATATGCCATAAATAATAATTTGTTGTGCCTAAATTGAACCATGAGCAAATGATACTGCCCATATTTGCTATTTCATTTCAGGAACTCCTTACAAAAGGGTAAGGGAAGCAGTTCTGGAGAAGTTTGCTGCGGCTCAATTCAATATTCGCCGCGGCCAAAGTTCAAGTAGTCATGCAAGAACTCTCGGGTGAGGTTCACCGCAGTGAAACCTGAAGTTTGCCGCAGAGAATATCGTGCAGTACCTAAATTTTTACCTCAAAAGGAAAATAACCTGAAGCCCAGAGATTATGGGCCCGACCCAGGACGGTTATATTATGCTGATTTATGATATTTTTGAAGGAGAGGAGGAAGAAGGAGGCAGATAGCATTGAGAGAGCAAAGGAGGAGAGAAACTCATTCTCCATTTACCCTATCCACACACTAACACCATTTCACACCACTTCTTCATCATCCATCCATCTATCATGCTCCCATCGTCCATTCAAAGCTCATTCCCATCACCCATGAGGAGCTGAACATCTCTACCCTCTTGAAGATGAAGTAAGCGGAGTTCAAAGTGCCGAAAGGGGAGTATTTACTTTCAATCTATGTTTACACTATAGATTACTAGGATTTCGAGTTGGACTTTGTAATTTGTGTGTAAATGCTTGGTCTCGGTTGAGCCAAACTTGGGTTATTATGTATTGAGTTGTTTTGTGATTGACAAAGCAGAATGGAGTTCATTTTGTTTGTTCAATGAAATCTTATTGTTCTCTTCTATCATCCTAGTTGTGCTTGGTTTTATGGAGTTGATTTTATCACTTTGTGATTTCCGTACACACACTAAGTGGTCTTAAGGGATTTCATGGGATGGAGTTCATTTCATGTTGTTTCGGACCCACTAAGTCATGTGGGGATTTAGAAGGAGATCATCTTATGAAGCTCTGGACCCATACGAATTTGTTGGGCTTTTTGATTTCAAAAATGTAGTGCGAAAGCTGATACTTTCCCTCATCCTTTGTGAACTATGATGGAATACTTTGTTTTTAAAGAGGTGCTCATTATCATACACCGTTTCTCTTTATCATAGCTGCTTTGTTTTCCTCTTCGATAAAAAATACCAAAAAGAAACAAGTTTATTTTGTAATTAGTTTAGATATATAGGATAATTTGAATTAAACCCTTGTTGCATTTGCATCACAAGCATAGACCCAAGCTAAGAATTATTGGTACGCCTTCTCGCTTCCGGAGAGAACGACCCTGGGGTTGTCACTATACAACCCTTGGAAATCAAAATTAATATTCTTGATCCATTTTCAAGGCTAGTCAGTGACCTAAGTTTACAATTTGTGGCTTAGTACGGACCAAGGGGACTGAGGAGGAGGAGGAGGAGGCCTACTGTCAACGTGGATTCTGATGATGACTCGTTTATGGAGGGATAGGACTAGTAGTTTTTTTTTGTTGCTTTTGAAATTTTGGATACAATTGTACAGGATTTTTATTTGAACTTGGTTTTTACAGTTGTATATATATTTAGATGTTTCCTATATTGTTTTCCAAATTCCGTTGCATGATTGCATGATATTCTCTGGTATTGCTTGCGAATTATGTACCTTCTTTGTTGTTAAATCTTTACCTTCAATCATTGAGGATAATGTTTGATTTAAGTGTGGGGGAGATTTAGGATTTAGAGTTTTCCAGCATTACCTTGATTTTAAAATGCAACTGGAACTTTTGAAGGTTAAATGGTGGGCCATTTTGCTAACTTTGGAAATTTTCAAGATTCTTAAATTTTTTGCTAAAAATTTTGATTTACCAGAGGTTTTGAACTACAAATTTTGCTCTTGGACCATCTTCGCCACGACCAACATTATTGTTCATCGCGGCGTAAGTCATCAAAATAAAGCAATTCACGTCTTAGGTGAGTTTCACCGTGACTATTTCATAGTTTCGCCGCGCACATAGAATCACCCTATCGGGTGTGGTTCGCCACGACCAACTTTGTGGTTAGCCGCGGTGAAACTTCAGTTCACATAAAAAAAACAAAGAAACTTTAGGTTTTGAATTTCAAGATAAAAGATTCCTCTTACCTTTATACCTACTAATACTCCTGAGCAAACATATGATACCTTGATTTTCACAGATAATGCATTGGGAGGTTAATGTATGATTTTAAGGGATAAAAGCTTTTGGTTAATTGTGTTTTTCGAGTTATTAGCAAAGGAGCAGTGTAGATGCAGTTTTAAATTGACTCTTTGCATTTTTAATTCTTGAGACTGTCTAATTGAGATATTAGCCTTGTCATGAGGATAATTGGGCCTAACTTCATTTGATTGGTGTAGGTCTGTCTTGATTTTTAATCTCTCTAGAACTTGTCTTGATTCTTAATCAAAGCTTTATGATCCAATATTCTGTGAAAATGATAGAGGTCTTCATTTCCAAACCTTTCATTTTGCCCAAACACAAACCCATCATAAATTAACCATTGTCACCCCTTTGAGCCCATCACTTTTGGAACTAGCATTGGAAAACTATATTCATATGCAAACATTATTTTGGTCAAATTTCTCTTCAAAAAAAAAAAAAGAGAAGAGAAGGAGAAAAATAAAAAGAAAAATGTTGATGAAATCATATGCTTGAACACTTATTTCTCTAAAGTTTTGCAAAGGCATTGACATGTTTAGCTTTCTTTGGTGCTTTGTATTTAAGAATTTCTTTTCATCATTTCATTTTATTATCTGTAAACCCCATCATCCATCTTAAACCCCAAAGCCCTCTTGATTCACACTATATTGATCTTGTGGTGGAGAGGTAGAATAATGACAAGCTTATGGTAGAGATTTAATTAAGCAGACCATGAGTGAAATTGTCCTTATCTAGTGAGCTGAGAGAGAAACACTTATACCTTTTGAGAGGAAGTCTCTTTTATTTAGTCTTTTGAATTAAACTATCTTAGGGAATGATTTACTATTATCTCTACCATGATCTTTATAAATTCCTTGACAAATGCTTTTACTAAGTTCTGTAGTCCTGGACTCATGTGGATACATTCCCGATGCATTGATCATTTTAAAGTTTTTGAAAAGCTTTGTCCAGGAGTACAAAGGTTTAAGTGTGGGGGAATTTGATTGAGCTTTATTTTCACTATATTTTTACTGTTGACCTTGATTAGCTTGATTTCAGATGTATTTGCCATGAATAATAATATATTTGCACTTAATTTCCATCATAAGCAAGTGATGCTTCACATGTTTGCTAATTTATTTCAGGAAATCTATCAAGGATCATAAGGAACCAGCTTTGGAACATTTAGCCGCGGTGTAATTCACAGTTCACCGTGGCCAAAGTTCAATCAGGGGAGCAAGAACTCTCAGGAGAGGTTCGCCACGGAAAATATCGCGCATCAGCACCAGATTATACTCTAAATAGAAATAAACCCAACCAACCATCATGGATCTGACCCTGGACAGTTGGTATATGCTAATTAGGGTAAGATTCAAAGAAGAGTAGGAAGAGGGGGTAGAAACACTCACCATCTATCATTTTCTCTCATTCTCTCTACAACATAACCCTAATCTCATCCCATCTCATCCCTAACCATCCATGCATCTCCAATCATCCATCCGGAGTTTGGAACTATATGCCATGAGTAGCTGATCATCTCCTTTCCTCTTGAAGATGAAGATGGCCTGAGATCTCTGTACAGAAAGGGGAGTATTAGTTTTCAATCTATATTTATGTTATGGATTCCATAGTTTATGAGTTAGGACTTGTAATTTGTACGTAAATACTTTGTCTCGGTCGAGCCAAACTTGGATTATTTGTGTATTAAACTTGCTTTGTGTTTGACGTGGTAGAGTGAAGTTTCATTTATACCTATTCAATGAGATCTCTATTGTTCTCTTCTCTCTTCCTAGTTGTGCTCGATTTTAGAGGCAACATTGTGTTGAGTTTAATTTTTCACTTTGCGACTTCCGTACTCACACTAAGTGTTTTTAAAGGGTTTCGTGGAATGGAGTTCATTGCATGGAATTTCTAACCCAGCGAGTTGTTGGGGTTTATATTACGAAACTTAGTGCGAAAACTATTGCTTTCCCTAATCTTTTGTGAACTATGATAGTCTAAATCATTTTCAAGAGGAAATCCATCATAAAACATCTTTTACACCTCAATCCAGTTTTTGCTGCTTCCACAAAATCCAAAAATACCAAAAAGAGATTTTACTTTGTATTTAGCCTTTAGGTACATAGCAATTTTGAATCAAAAACGGTTTTCATTTGCAAAGAAAACATAAACACAAGATAATATCTAGTGGTATACAAAGCTCCGTAGAGAACGACCCTGGGTTGCACCTTATAGTGCAATCCTTGGAAATCACAAATCTTTTGATTCGTTTCTGAGGCTTTACAATGATAAAAAGTTTCATATATCATCTATGTCCGGATCAATAACCGAAGATAGATAACAAGTTATTGCACTTATGTTTGGGACAATCTTATCACATGGCGAAGCAAGAAGCAGACCATAGTATCCAGAAGCAGTGTTGAAACTGAATTAAGAGCCATGGCTCTTGGGGTATGTGAAGGGATCTGGCTCATCAGACTTCTAAAGGAGTTAAGGACTCCATATGAAAGCCCTTTATACCTATGGTGTGACAACAAGGCAAGCATAGAGATGACCAAGAACCCAGCCTATCATGATCTTGCAATTATGTCGGCAGACAAGCTTCTCAAATCTTCATCTATCTTCATCTCTGCAGCCACCTCTCCCTTACTTTCAATTCTTGCCTCCCAATCCCTCAACATTATATTTGTCGATTCCACCATCAAATCTACCATTCCCTTTACCACGTATGAACAAAAATTTATATATATTTTTAATTAGTTGCTGCTGCTACATATTTTTTTTCATGTGATGAATGATTTTATGCATGCAAGATTATCCCTATGCAAGGAGATTGCTATTTCTATTAAATCTATGGAAAGGAAGTTTTGGTTCGGCTATATGATAGCTACAAATATGAATTATATGCATGCAGTAAATAAATGGATAAAACGTACTTAAAAAAAGGGGAAATAAGAAGGGGGAACCCAATAAAAATAACTTCAAAATAGGTAAAACACAAAGCAAAGTCTCGCATAAATAAAATTCCAAGAAAGACCCTCTGTACCAATTTGGAATTTTGAAATCTTTTAAAAAAAAACACAATTACCATAAATTTTTTCTTTTTAACAAAAATATTTTACCACCTTACCAACCTCTAGTCATCGGAGCTCTAATGTCCTTGAGCTCCGATTGCCAAATGTTTTTTGTTTGAATTTGATAGAGAAAAGTAGTCAACAACGAAACTCAGGTAGTTACTACTAAATTAAAGTAGTTATTCAAAAAGATACTTAACAATTCTCTATTACTAACTTTAGTTTCATGAATTTCTACTTTAGTGTAGTGAATGTCTACTTTAGTTTAGAAAATTTAAAACATAAAGAATTCTCTCTTGGCAAAATATGGATTCTATTGTGACTGCCCATTTTCAGCTTTAGTTTCAAGAATTCCGACTTTCATATAGTGAATAGCAACTGCAATTTAGGAAATTCATAAAAGTAAATAAAGAACTCTGACACCCTTAGCAAAATACAAACATCCCTTTGAAGGATCATTTCTAACTTTAGTTTAATAAAATTCTAACTTTAGTACAGTGAATGCCTATTTAAGTTTAGGAAATTCAAAAAAAGAACAAACAACTATACACCCTTGGAAAAATATATGAACCCCTTTGAAGGACCTACTCTATTCAAAACTAAAGTGGATATTCACTGTAATAAATTCAGAATTCGTGAAACTAAATAGGAAATGGGCAATCAAAAGGAGTACATATTTTGCCAAATGTGAAAAAGTTATGTATTTCCTTGTCTAAATTTCCTAAACTGAAGTGGACATTTATTATACTAAAGTCAGAATTCATCAAACTAAAGTCGATAACAGATCATTGCTGAAAAACCAATTTACTTAAGGTATTAATACGATTGACCATTTTATTTATGATATTAAGGAGAAATATTTGACCACCAGAGCTCCAATGACAAGTCACCAGCGCTAGACCTCTGGTAGCTGGTCACCAGCAATGTCACTGGAGCTTCGACCACGATCGATGGCCAGGAATGGGGTAAAAGATTATTATACAAACAATAAAAAGAAAAAGAAATGTTAAGGCAATTATGTAATTTTACAAGTATCAAAATTCCAAATATAAAGGGTGTGCTATTTACGATTTTACTTATTAGAGACCTTGATTTGTCGCTTAGCTATTTTGAAGGTATTTTTATAGGATTTGCCCAATTAAAAGGATATTGGAATAAATTCAGAGGATGTCCATCAAGAGAAAATGAGGACTATTAAGACAGAAGAACGAAGCGAAACCATACCTTGAACTTATCAAGGTATAGCTGAGGAGAAATTATTTTCCTTTGGTGGGACCAAAGAGGCCCACTTGATAATAATATGCCTGGGCCCAATAGTGGCCCAAGGTCTCTGGATAGATAAGAAGGCTTTCCAAGATTCAAAGATGTGTTGTACCAAAAAAAGAAAAGATTCAAAGAAGTGCATGAGCTAACTTCCTTCACTATCTTTGTATCTTGGACCATCAGGAACGGTATTCTTCCACTATAATACAAACACATTGGTCCTGCGCACATTCCATTAATATTAAATATTAACATCTCATGTATAAAAAAAAATGCTATCATTTCAACAGCCCAAAAAAAAACCAAAAAAGCCGTTTCTCTTTGTTCTTTTCTGTTGATTCTTTCCTTTGTTCTTTTCTGTTGATTCTTTCCTTTTGAATTGAGATTGAGACAAGCTGGTAAGGTACAAAGGGTCGAAACAGAATAAAATATAATTCAATAACCCTTCACCACCAAGCCCAAAGGGAAATAGTTATAAGTCAATCTTTATGTTATTTATAAATTTTAAATTTAATATACTTAATTTATATATTTTTAATTAAACATACTTATAAAAAGTATAAAAACAATTAATCCGATTTACCTAAGCATGAGGTCTGAACACAAAAAAGCCGAAAAGGTAACCAAGGATGATATTTCATACCAAGGCCTTAGAAAATATTGGAAATAAACCAATCTGCAGAATTTAATTTTTGTTATAAAATGAGAGAATTTGAGAGTAGAAAGAGAATAGTACAAGAGATTGAGAGAAAGGAAGAAAATCTCATAAAATGAAAAGAGAGAATAATGAAAGTCTCTATTCATTGTAGCTATGCCTTCTATTTATAGGTATAAATTTACATCACGGTAAATCGCTATAAAAGATTACGTAAGATAATAAGAGAATATAAAATACAATTCGGAATAATGGGAGACATGGACATCCACATAATAATATTTATAACACTAAGTACAAGAGATTGAGAGAAAGGAAGAAAATCTCATAAAATGAAAAGAGAGAATAATGAAAGTCTCTATTCATTGTAGCTATGCCTTCTATTTATAGGTATAAATTTACATCACGGTAAATCGCTATAAAAGATTACGTAAGATAATAAGAGAATATAAAATACAATTCGGAATAATGGGAGACATGGACATCCACATAATAATATTTATAACACTAAGTACAAGAGATTGAGAGAAAGGAAGAAAATCTCATAAAATGAAAAGAGAGAATAATGAAAGTCTCTATTCATTGTAGCTATGCCTTCTATTTATAGGTATAAATTTACATCACGGTAAATCGCTATAAAAGATTACGTAAGATAATAAGAGAATATAAAATACAATTCGGAATAATGGGAGACATGGACATCCACATAATAATATTTATAACACTAAGTACAAGAGATTGAGAGAAAGGAAGAAAATCTCATAAAATGAAAAGAGAGAATAATGAAAGTCTCTATTCATTGTAGCTATGCCTTCTATTTATATGTATAAATTTACATCACGGTAAATCACTATAAAAGATTACATAAGATAATAAGAGAATATAAAATACAATTCGGAATAATGGGAGACATGGACATCCACATAATAATATTTATAACACTCCCCCTTGGATGTCCATGACTAAACATATGTCTCATTAAAAACCTCTCTAGAAAAATCCAATGGGACATAAGTAAAGAAAAAAGGATACAGTATTTATAGATACACATCCCAATGCTGCCTCATTAAAAACCTTTCTAGGAAAACCAAGTGGGACAAAACCTAAATAAGGAAAAACGAATACAGGGTGTATCAACTCCCCTTCTTAACAACATTACTCAATATCCCTGAGTTTACAAAGTAACTTGATGAATAAAGCTGCTATATTTTCACTAGAATGAATTTGCAGAATGATGATTTTAGCTCCTTTTGGAAGGTCGTAAGAGTAGAACTTTAGTGAAATAAGTTTCACTCGATAGCACTTGATATAGATGTACCTACACACATGAACAAGTATAATAAACAGTATATGCATAAATGGTCAGTTCATACTCAGGCATACCTGATTATAATGACCTAATTCATAGTACCTCGAATAATATATATCACTCTATTTTAATGTATTAATGATATTAAAGAATTATATCCTGCCAATAGATTAACGATAAATAGTATATCATGACTTGTGAAATTAACAAGGATAATTAGTGTCCCAAAAGCACTTAATTATGGTACTTCTGGATCAAGTAGTTCTTCATCTCTGCTTTTGTTAATTTCAGGAGGTATAGCAGGACTTTTACTAACCTACAAGCAATCATTTGCCATTTTGGAGCTCTTCAGGAGTTTTAAAAATGCACTTCAACTGCTTCAAGTCATATCTAGACTTGTTTAGCTCAAGTCAATATTATTCTTTAGAACTTGCATTTAATGCTTCTAGCATCACGAGTCCTTTAGGGACCCTCATATAAATTATACTGCCAAATGTGTCATATGAAAGTATAGCCATAGCATTTATGAGGCATAATTCAAGCCCTTTATTGGCTATATGATTAATTAAATAATTAAAAAATTCATATTCACTACTAATGAATGTATTCTTTCACAACATATACCAGATCATTCCTTCACAACATATACCAGATCGTTGTGTAAAGTATTAAATTAAAAGATGTGTCATATACCTTATTTTGCCTTTTCCATTTCTCTTTCATACATAATGGCTTACATTCATATGACACTTCCTTTCTTTATTGGCACTTAACAATGGCACCTGCTCATGATCCTTATCATTCATTACATTGCATGCTATTTTATAATGTGCTGTCAACGTTGACTTTATTTCCTTCCCATCGAATTCCACAATTCATTGACATCTCATTATTTTCAAATGTACTAGGTACCCAAGTCTCTTTTGGGACTATAATAATCTCTTATAGAGAAAATAACTCTTCAAGAGTTAGCTCTTCTGGAGCAACCAAATATTCTTGATCATCCTCAACTGACCATCTATATTCTTGGCTCCCTTTTTTATTGTTGAGGATCTTGTTATCTTTTGAATCGATGGGCTTTTTACGCTTCATGCGTGTTTTAAATTTGTTCATGATAGTCCTTCAGGGACACATACTCTCATAGGAGCGTTAACAGTTGGGATATGTGACTTTATCACTTTCTTTCGATCAATAAATGCTTTAGGAATTTTATAGCTGAATTTTATGAATGAATTATCTTTTGAATTTTCAGTACACATCATTTCAGTACAATAATCAACATGAGTCAATCATAATTCATTCCAGCTAAACTATTTACCCAACTGCTTATTTTCTCCCCCTGATGCTAGTGAAAGTAATTCATCAAATGACAGTCGGTAAACCATGCTATAAAATTCATAAGCAGCATATATTCACTGAGTTTTACATGCACATATATTACATACCCTAAATTAAGTAATATTAGGTTTTTGACCAAAAACCTTTACAAGAGAGAAAACTTTCGATAATTTGTTGGCTTCATGCGAATTAATAGTGCTGCCTGCAAAATGGCTAGTCCAAAGCAGAATATGAGAGATTATATCACATGTGATAAGGTTGCAACCACTTAATCATTCATTCTGCTAGTCCATTTTATATATGAACATGAATTTCAAGATGTTCAAATTGTTGGGATTAGTACGTACATGCAGCGGAATTTAAAATTTTCTAATCCCAAATGCGGATCTGTCCAAGGCATTTAGATCGAGGAGATGAAGGCGTACCTTTTACGTTTCGAGATTGTCCCTTTCTTTACGTCTGGATCTCTTCAGATTCCGCAACTTTTCGCGTTCTTGATTCCGATCATGAGGAGCTAACCTTCTTTGATCGCCTCCCTCTACCGGTATCTGTTAGATATGATTAGTTTTGATGATGTCAAATAAGAGCAAAATGTTTTTACAATGCAAAAAGTTTTCACAATACATATTTACCATGCATAATGATTTTACAATGCATATTGTTAATCAATATTTGTGCATTCCTTTAATTGGAGGATGATGTGGTTTTGAATGTATTTTGGATGTTAAAATGTTTCAAATAGATGTTTTATTATCATACATTGAGTTACCATTCATCTAAGCTTCATTTGGATGTTCAAAGTTGATTTTGGAAGTTAATATTCGAGTATGATGAGTTTTTGGGGCTTCCGATGGCATTACTTGAAGCAAAACTCGAGTATACACTTGAAGTAT
>JANTPZ010153020.1:0-21479 GCA_025593235.1 Vachellia pachyceras | reverse complement strand
TAAATCATTGTGTGCTTTCTATTCTTTCATCTTCATTAACCTGTATTGTTTTCCAAGCATGCAATCTATTTTCAACATCTAAGGTTTTAATAAACTTGATTTTGAATGTTTTGATAAATTAAGTTTTGAACGAAAATATTGTAAACACCCAATTCACCCCCCTCTTGGGTGCAGCCATCCTAACAGTATCCACGCGAACAGTTTTTAACAATCACAGCGTGTTAGCACCTCTTACGTCACACTCTCTCTAGGGTTTCTGTGGCTCACAATCAGATTCGAATTTCTTCTGCTTCTCTTGCTCATGAGTCCTAATATTTTCAGAACTCATGGAGAGCCTTTTATAATCTCATATTAATCTTTAATTAATCTTTAAAATTTCTAATTCAGATCTGAAAAGATATTTAAGATTAATCTTTATTAATCTTCAAATTTGAATTTCTAAAAGATATTCAAGATTGATCTTTATTAATCTTAAAATTCGAATTTCCAAAAGGATATTCAAGATTAATCTCTATTAATCTTAAAATTCGAATTTCAAAAAGATATTCGAGATCTAATCCTCAAATTTGAATCTCAAAAGATATTCAAGATCTAATCTTGATTAATCTTGAAATTCAAAATTTGAAATTCAAAATGTGAAATTCAAATTTTGCAATCTTAATTTGGATTAAATCAATCTGATCAAATCATATCCATTTAATTAATCCAAATAATGAACCAACAAATTTAATTTATCTTTATAATTTAAATTAATACTAGTTATTTAATTTATCGAATAAATTAAATATTAAACTAACATACACAAATATTATTTACATAATATTGTGCAACTTCGAATTTTGACAACATATATATATACATATATTTAAAATTCGAATAAACCCTAGAAATAAAGCTCATGTTGGACTATTCTTGCGTGCAACCCTGTAGGCCCATATAAAGTTGGCAGTGAGCTAATCTCACCACAAGCCCACAAGTCACAAGGTGTCTCCATCAAGACATTACGACTACCCAAATCATACGGGGATCGTTAACACGACGCAACCTTTTATGCAACCACATCACGTCCCTTTTGTCACATGATATTTCGGTCAAGGATGAGGCATGGATAACGTCATCCTCCTATTCCTCACCATTACTTTCTCGATCCCTGAGTAGTCTGATCAAAGAAAGGAAAACTCCTTTTCGTTACAGTATGGCCATACAATTCTTAGACCCACTCATCGAGGGTCCCAGTAATATCTCTCAACTAATGCGAGGGACAAATTCCATCTTGATCACTCACATTCCTCCACATGAAAACCCTTAAGCCCAATTGTAGCCTTTATCATCACCCAGTCAAAGGTAACTTTTGACTAAGTTAAAGCTTAGTGACTTTCATGCAGGAATCCATGATGATCTCAGGTCAAAGGGCATTATGACGTGATTACATATGAGATAAGCTAATGACTTAATCCATGCAGCTTTCTCATAGTGGGTCGGTCCAGCACTTTGTACTCTTACAAGTGCCTCTGACTTTGACTTTTATCTCCATACCTTATCAAAGTCATACTGGTCTTACTTTATCTTTGTTCCCACACAGATAACCGACCAGGGATATTTAAGACAATATTCATAATTTGTCCATGGATGCAATTATCATAATAAACATGCAAAAGTTATGATAATCAAATGGAGAAAGTACATTAAAATAAATAATGTGTGAGGTACAATGATTGGCCCCTATGGCACAATTTCCAACATAAATCAATTCCAAGGGACGTGCAATCCTCATTAAGGCTGGTGAAGTAAACTCATTATCACTATCAAGATAATGTCTCTTAATCGGATAATCGGGATAATACGCTCTTAACCATATTCATTGACCAAAGGCTCTTACAAACTTCAGGTTGCAAGAAGATAACAAATAACCATGAGACCATTTAGTTGATGCATCAATTAAAATCGTATGGTAACTAAATGGTTCACCATGTGGGTTTATCGCCCCACAAATATATTCCTGTATCCGTTTTAAGAATGTGAAAAGCTCATATTATATTTAACTTTATGAGAGCTAATAATGCATTCCTCTTGGAACATGCAGCATATGAGAAATAGTGGTATTTATATACACTTCAGGGTGTAACCACATTTATTTTCAATCATTTCTTTCTCACATCATAATTGAATCGGGATGGTCTAACTAGTCATACCAAACGTTGAATTCATTAATAAACTTTTGGTTTATCTTATTAAACTGCTGTCTTGTATTAATTAGTAAACTTCTGGTTTACTATCTCATGACATACATCAAATTCATCACTAACTGCTGGTTTACTATTACATGTCAAACAACAAATTCATCAGTAAACTTCTTATATTGCATGAAATTTATTTTGAATTAAAATTTGTTATTTAGTAGTTATTAAATTTTGATTTTTTAATATTTATTTTAAATGATAGGTTAATTGAAATTTTTGTCTGATAGTATATCATTAATGTATCTTAATTTTATTTTTAATATTTTCAATAGCTTGATAATTGTTTTGATGTTGGATGTCACTTTTTATGTTAATTTATTATGTAATAATTTAGTAAAAATTAACGGAGGAATATTTACAATCGTTCCATAATATAGTAATATTTTAAAACAAAAACCTTTAAAAGTATAAAAGGATAAATCAGGGAATTTCCATAATTTCAAATCAAAACCCTAGACCAAATAGGGATTTCATATTGTTAGGGAAAAAGATCATATTGGCTTCGAGATAAATATGGGTTTTGAAAACCAATTTTTATTGTTGCCATTTCCTATTCAATTGTTGTCATTCTCTATTTCATTGTTAATATTTGAATAAATATCTTATTTTCATATATTCTTCAACAACTATTATATTTCATTATTATAATTTCTTATTCCATTGTTATTATTCCCTATTCCATTGTTGTTATTCGAACGAATATCTTATTTTCATAATTTGCCCATGGATGCAATTAACATAATAAACACGCAAAAGTTATGATAATCAAATGGAGAAAATACATTAAAATAAATAATGTGTGAGGTACAATGATTGTACCATAGGGCACAATTTCCAACATCCTCCCACTTGCACTAGGTACAATCATTGATTTGTCAAATTCCCATTGTCCTAACATGACTTTCATGTTTCGTTTATGCAAGCAGTTTGTTAAGAGGATCAGCAACATTGTCTTCTCCAAATACATTGCATATTTTGATATCACCTCTATCATTAATTAATATGATAAGGTGAAATAGCCTGAGTATATGCTTGTTTGTGCAATAGTACCATTATTATCACAGAACAAATCTATTGGATTTGAGATGGTAGGGACCATCCCTAGTTCAGTAATGAACTATCTGATTCAAACAGCTTCTTTAGCTGCATCTGATGCTGCTATATACTCAGCTTCAATTGCAGAATCAGCTTTTGTGCTTTGCTTAGAGCTCTTTCAGCTTAGTGCGCCACCATTAAAAAGGAACACGAATCCTAACTGCGATCCAGAATTATATTGGTTAGTTTGGAAACTCACATATGTGTAAACAGTTACACAAAGTTTATCATCCAAACCACCATACACCAAGAATAGATTCTTGGTCCTTCTCAAGTACTTAAGGATATTCATGACAGCAGTCCAATGACCCTTACCTGGATCTTGCTGGTATCTACTAGTCATACCAAGGCGAATGAGACATCCAGTCGAGTACATAACATGTCATACATAATGGATCCAATAGCCGAGGCATATGGAATCTTACTCATGCGATCTCCCTGATCCGACATTTTTTGAACACAGATCCTTTGAGAGAAGGGTGCTATGAGACATGGGTATGTACCCTCTCTTTGAATCCTGCATACTGAACCTATGCAGTATTTTGTCTAAATATATACTCGAACTTAAGCCTAGAAGCCTCTTGGATCTATCTCTATAGATCCTAATCCCTAGGATGTAAGTGGCTTCGCCCAAGTCTTTCATTGAAAAGGACTTTCCTAACCAAGACTTAACACTTTGCAAGGTAGGAATGTCATTTCCAGGATGTCATTCACATAAAGCACTACGAATACAACTGTGCTCCCACTAACCTTCTTGTAAACACAAGGTTCATCTATGTTTTGAATGAAGCCAAACTCTTTGACAACTTCATCAAAATGATGATTCCAACTCCATGATTCCTGCTTTAATCCATAAATGGATCGTTGAACCTTGTATAACTTACCAGAATCCTCTGGACATACAAAACCTTCACATTGTGTCATGTACACATCCTCAAGTAGCTTTCCATTAAGGAAAGCAGTTTTAACGCTCATATGCCATATTTCATAGTCATAATATGATGCAATGGCAAGAAGGATTCTGATTGACTTGGCCTTTGCTACTGGGGAAAAGGTTTCATCATAGTCATCACCATGAGTTTGTGTGAATCCTTTTGCAACCAGTCTTGCCTTGAAGACATTGACTTTGCCATCCATGTCAGTTTTCTCTTTAAAACCCATTTGCACCCAATAGTTTTTACACCTTCAGGTAGGTCAATCAAGGTCTATACCTGATTATCATACATGAATTGCATTTCAGGCTTCATGGCATCTAGCCACTTGTCAAAGGTTTGTCCTAATACGGCCTCTTGATAGGTAGTTGTCTCATTGTGTTCAATGAGTAACACATCATGACTCCCAGTAACTAGAAATCCATATCTCTGAGGTGGTTGTCATAACTTGTTAGACCTCAGTAGGCCTTGTGTTACTTGAAGAGGTTCAACAACATCTTGTGAGTCTTCTCTGTCTTCCATCTGTGGTTCTGTGGTGTCTTGAGATTCTCAAACTTCTTCGAGATGTAATTTGCTCCCACTGGTTCTTTTAGAGATGAACTATCTTTCTAGTAAGACACCATTTCGAACAACAAACACTTTGTGTTCGGTGGGATTATAGACATAATATCCCTTTGTTTCCTTGGGATACCCCACAAAAAGGCATTTGGAGGATTTGTTTGATAACTTATCGAAAGCCTGCTATTTAAATATACCTCACACCCCCAAATACTGAGAAAAGACAAGCTAGTTTTCTTCCCAGTCCATATCTCATATGGGGTCTTTTTAACTGCCTTAGATGGAACATGATTCAGTGTGAACGCAACTATTTTCAATGCATGGCCCCAAAAGGAAGGTGGAAGATCTGTTTGACTTATCATAGATCGAACTATATCTGACAGAGTTCGATTCCTCCTTCCAAAAACTCCATTCCGTTGTGGTGTTCCTGGAGTAGTGAGTTTTGAGATTATCCCACAACTCCTAAGATGGTCAACAAACTCTTGACTCAAATATTTGCCTCTTCGATCAGATCGAAGGGCTTTAATTATCTTGTCAAGTTGGTTTTTCACTTCATTTTGGAACATTTTGAACATTTCAAAAGATTCACATTTATGTTTCATTAGATAAACGTAACTATATCTACTGAAATCATCTATAAAAGTAATGACGTACATGTAACCTCCTCTGGCAGGTGTATTTAGTGGTCCATATACATCTATGTGTATGAAGCCCAATAAATCAGTGGCCCTTTCACTATGCCCAGTAAAAGGTGCCTTAGCCATATTTCCCAATAAACAAGATCCATACGTGTCGCTTGATTCAAAATCAAATGAGTTATGAAATCTATCTTAATAGATTTTATAAATGTGTTTCTCATTTATATGGTCTAAACGACAATGCCATAGGTAGGTTGGATTTAAATCATTTGATTTAATCCTTTTGATAGTTATGTTATAGATATTTCCATTATTAGGATATCCCACTAGGCAGAACTAATTCATAAGTTCCTACGATTAAAGCAACAACTCTTGCTCTATTTCCAATTCGTAGGTCTACATCCCGTTTCTTCAGTTTTCTACTATCCTTAAGATCATTTACATTCGTACAGATGTGAAAACTACATGTAGTATCTAATACCCATGAAGAGGAAGTAGAAAATGAATATCTATAACATAAATATCTCAAGAGATAGCCTCGGTATCCTTCCTTTCTTTATCAAATCTTCCAGGAAGAGTTTGCAATTCTCTTTCCAATGACCAAGTTCATTGCAAAAATAGTAGACTCCATCCTTTGGAGGCTTTGCCTTATTAGGCGTGGACTTGGTTTCAGGTTTGTTTAGCCTTTTGGTCTTACCAGTAAAGCCTTTACCCTTTCCAATACTTTTCATGCTTGAGAACAATTCTCAAGTTCTTGAACCAGTTAAGAAAGTTCATTCCATTGAGTTTGTCCTTCTGAAGGATCCATCGCGGTGATAGTGTAGCAGTGTTACTAGTCGGCATGATTCTACTATTTGAAAATAGGAAGCACATTAGTAATCTCCCACTAAATTAATAACCCTCAATATAATTAGTGGGCTAAGATCCATATTTCACTTAAACTTAACTCTGCTTTGGCAAGACATTAAATTCAAGTTATTTAGGTAGGCAACCCTTTACCAATCACATCATATGTAACTCTTAGATTTTATGGGATTCGGTTTTCATATGACCCAACATGTTTAATCCCATCTAATGCCTTGAGATCCAAAACCGTTTTGATAACCTCAATTAAGTCAAGACAAGAATGAATTGTGTGAGTAGCACCATTACTCATGATTGCCTATCCACGATAACTCAAATGTATCCACTTTGGTGGAACCTACAACTGAGCGATCGAGGTTTTGACAATTATTCATTAATTGGCGGCATTATGACTTAAGATTGAATTATGAGGATTTTTTTTAATTAGATAGTTTATATGTATATATAACGCAGTTTGTATCTCATACAAATATATATACATATATAATAATATGCATCATATGATCTAATCATAAGAAGCATAAAATATGATATAATATGGCTCACCTATCCTATATCATCTCAAGCTCATGGGATGACCTCTATAGTAAGAAGTGATTAAAGATAAAGAAAATTTACAACCCTTTTGTAAATTATAATAATCTCACCACACCTATGAGATAACCTCTATAATAAAATTAACAAATAAATGATTTTAGAATAAGATCCCATATATTTTGAAATGGGAGCCTTTGGCGCCCTATCTCCCTTGTAGGCAATAAAAGGGAGACTTTTAGCGCCCTATCCACCGATAGGGCGCTAAAAGTCCCCTTTTTGCGCCCTATATCCCATAAGGGTGCCAAAAGAGAGTCCAAAATTTCAAAAATGCCACCGCCTCATTTTTTACTCCCTTTTTAAGAAAAAATGATGCGGATTTCAGTAGTAAAAACTATACTATGTAGTAGTGAATCGCACTTAATTGATAGTTCAACTCATTCTTTCTTCTTTGTTTCATATTGCATATACTCAAAGGACTAATGGGCAGGATTTGCATCATCCGGTTAGTTATTTTTGAATAGATCAGTGATACTCGGAACTTAGAATCTAAAATTTTCAATACACTCTTCTGGACGATATGTTTAAGCATTCATTTTGTAAAGATTAAATGATAAAGAATAGAAATTTTGAGATTATCAATTGGTGGAACTGAACAGATCACCTGTTTTCATCAATGCTATATGGGACTTGGTCCAGGCAACTAAAACTTTGGTAATTTTTATTGGGAGTGTAATTGTTAAACTGAGTTCAACATATAGAATTATGTGATCATTCATACAATTGGTGGTTCAGTTTTGTGTGCATATGCTTCTATATGTGATTATTATTGAAGAAATCACTTCATATTGTTATTTCTATTTTAAATCAATTAATGGCTATACATTTAAATGTTTAACTTTCTTTTTCTTTGAAAAGTGGTCATCTACTAAATTGGGCCTGGAGGCATGTTTCAAAAGCCTCGGTACTTTTCAACTATGGCCACCAATAATACTCTGAGAAGGGAGTGAATAGAAAACGTAAGCTTTATTTTGAGATGGAGTGAACAGGAAGATAATCTTCTCTTGTAAATAAACTTCAATCCAAATTCTAGTAGTGTGTATTATGGCATTAGATGCATTATATACACCATCTTTATTGTTTATGTTTTACTTGTATCTTCTGGAAAAGCTGCTGTGTAGAGTATACTCTTGTCAAACATTCAAGTGTACATTCTTTGTCCTTATTCCTTATTATATGTCCTTAATGGAATACAATGATATCTGGTGTTGCTATCAATGGGAAATGTGTCGAGATTATTGATTTTTTTGCAGAATGGAGAATGCAAATGCAATGCCTGATGGCATCACCTTTCTTACTATGCTCATGGGGGCTTTGTCAATAAAGCTTTAAAATGCTAAAACGTAGATTGCAAATAAATTTTTTTGTAGAATAGATTTGAAATCCGTAGGAAAATAAATTTCTATGAATTTTATACCTGCAGATTAAAATCAGCAGGAAAACTTTTTCTTGCGGATTTTTAGCCAAAATCCGTAGGAATAAAGCATTTTTTTTTGTAGTGCCACTAGTCGAAGGTGTGGTAAGCTTTAGACTTTGAATTTTTAGATTTTATGGTTGATACCAGAAACATTACTCTTGCTTTGGCCACTAATGGATTCATTCCATTTTGGAATGTTAGTACTAGTTACAATTTTTGGGCAGTAGTATTAGTTCCATACAATTTCCCTCCCTTGATGTGTATTAAATAAAGCACCTTTGTTTTGTTCATGATCATTTTAGGAAAGAAAGAATTGGGTAATGATATTTATATGTACCTCCAATAGGATACAGACGTATGACACATGAAATAACACTACTCAAATTATGTGCAGTGTTGATGTGAATGATAAATGACTTTCTAGGACTTGGAATGTTATATAAGTAGGACATATATACTAGGCTAATATGTCCAATGTGCAACTTTGACTCAGACCCCCGTTACACCTTCTCTGTTGTCAGAAGTGATGCTTAATGGAGCATTGTTGGTTCCTTGATGGAAAATGCAAATTTAGATTTTAACAGAATCATGTCACGCCCTAAAATTTAAAGGTGATTGGCACGGACTATGAGAGACCTCACACTCTGTTAGCCTTTAATTGTAGAGTATGCTATTTGACAAAATGTTAAATAAGACAAACTGTTTCTTTTTCCAAGTTTTTAGAATAAAATATATCACGTGTTATCAACATAACGATTGTTATAGAAATTTCAGTAGAGTGTCCTCTATAGGACGACTTTCCAAAAGTTCTACAATGACCTCAAAACTCAAAAATAATTTTTAGCAATGCTCCATCACAACATGTATAGATTTCCCAAAATATACAAAAGTATATGGATACTACCTCTAGATTATGTGAAGCATCTAATGTTTAAAATTACATAAACAAAAGTTTATATATATACACACATCAAGCAATATCTATCAAAATGAGTCGGCAACCCGAATAGCAATAATAAGGCTCTTCATTACTCAACAAAGGATAAAAGGTTAACTGGGCTACAGCTATATGAAGCCAAAAGTAAATTTCTAGTGAATAACATCCCATATATACACTTAATTAAATGGAAGAAAACAACATAAGGGATTTAGCTTTAATTAATAACTTAACCAAAAATCTCAATTTCTGCAAAATGTAATCAATTCATATTTGAAATTACTTAATAAATCGTTCATAAGATGATTTCAAATGCGTGGTAAAATAACTTGTTACATAATCAATTTAAAAAGATGATTTTCAAATCTCATATTTTCATAGGACTTCAATGAAAGGAATATCATGTGTGGACACATATTTCATAACTGTAAATAACCAGGTGTAGCTCGAGGCCACAAAAACCTACGTGAACACACAGCTCATGAGGGAAAGTAATTAAAGTGTAGCTTGAGGCCACGAATAGTAGGCGTGGGTTAACACCCATGAATAGCAGACGTGGGTTAACACCCACGAATAATAGGCAAGCTAGTAATTAACCATGGTGCACCAAGGACTAATAGTAATGCTGTTAGTAACAGGCGTTCTGTATTTAGTCCTCTCCAAAATATTTTCAAGCATGCGTGGGATCAATTTCAAAACCATCATTAATAAGAAAACATTTTTGCACATTTTATAACTAGGATCTCAGCATGAAAGTTTACAAATAATATCTCAAATTTTCAGGCACGCATGGAGTGTATATATCGTTTGAATGTACTTTCGTTTCACTATCTGCAAGCATGAAATCACAATAACAATTAAATACCTCAAATGATACAATGCTCAAAATTCCAAAAGTTCTTATTTCAATTTCTACAATTAAATATTGAATATAACAAAACTAGAGAACAACAAATAATGTTAAATAAAATCCTCAAATCTTACTCTTTGCCATATCCATAAGATGATTAAATAATTCCAATAATATTAATTGATGAAGCCATGATTAAAATGTATTAATTAAAATAAAAGTATGAAATATAATAAAATTTAGTCTATATATCTTTGAATCTTCTTCTGCTCCTAGCAATAACATATAACCATACTCAATCCACAATTTTATTTAAAAGAATCTCCCAAAATAAAATTTAGTGGAGAACATCTAATTGAGTCTTTATTTCTTTTAGACATTTTATCACAATTGATGAACACTCAAGATTAGCCTATACAATAAAAAATTCTATTTTCTGTGTCAATCTTTAAAAATTCATAACTAAATCTAAAAAATTTCAAATACAGTGATTCAAAGATCTATTTAATGCTCTTTTTATCGTCTATAAAGGAAAAACAATAATCAGTTTTATAGTTTTCTCCTCAACTCATCAAACCAACGAAATTGCTACTACTTTATCAGAATTCCAATTTTTTTGTACCAATTTGAAAAAATTCATAACTTACACTCTACTAATCCAAATAACGTGTTTTTGGACTTATTTTAAAGCTTGACATGAGTACTATTTGCTTGCCAAATTTTATAGCCAACAAAGACCACTTGACTAATTAAAAGGTTACCCAAGGTCAGCTATTCAACAAGAAGTTCCAGCGCCAATTTTAGACCTCAATGAACAATCTTTCTAAGCCACCATAAATTTCACACTTTATCACTAATTTCATGATGGCTAAAACTTAATTGCAGAGATAAAAATGGCCCCCGAAAATTGATATACACACAGCACATGAATACCACATATATATTATAATATCTCTGAAGCTAATTTTTTTTCTCCACAACCTACGTATGCGTATGTATATATCCTTACTTTGCTTTTATCTTAATTGCCTCAGACATCAACACAGGAAGAGGTTACTGTTCAACTGAACAGTAACCATGAACTAAACCTCCAGGAATCAAGAAAATTTTCATAAGCAATACTCCATATAGTATAAGAAAGCTATAACCTTGCCTATAACGTTATTTAATAAGTCAAAACCTACTTTTTTCCCAATCCTAAATCAACCCTTAAAACCTAAAATGATAGAGTTGGAGAAATTTGAAGGTAAAGGTGTTGATACCTTGTTTTGATGATAACAAAATCTATGTTTTGTGTGTTAAAGGAATTATGAAATTGAAAGTTATTTAAACCTTGATTTCTTGAGCTACATACTGCAAATTGTTTTATAAAGTTAAATCTCAGTGCTTTCTGAAAATACTTGAGCAATAAGTCAAAGTATTATCAATATGCTTGAGCACTGTGATTTGGAACTTATGTTTTTGAACAATACTTTCACTCAGTACTCAAGTAAAACTTTCAAGCATTGCCAATGCTCGAGCACTGACACCCAATGCTTGAGCATCGGGTTCTGAACAAAAGGTTTTATGCAATGTTGTCACTGAATACTTCAAGCATAACAGAAAGCATTGCCAATGCTCGAGCACTGGTATTCAATGCTCGAGCATCGGGCTTAAATGAAAGGGCCTCAGATAGTGCTATCAATCTACACTTCAAACATTGGCTGGAAGCATAGCCAATGCTCGAGCACTAGGACATAGTGCTTGAGTGTCGAGATTTTTGTCAATACTTCAAGCATTGGCTGGAAGTATAGCTAATGCTCAAGCACTAGAAACACAGTGCTCGAGTATTGAAGGTTTTTACATAGTGCTGGGAGTAAATGCTGCAAACATTGATTGCAAGCACCACTAATGCTCAAGTACTAGAATCCAATGCTCGAGCATCGAGCCCAAAATTTTTCCATTCACTTATGCTTTCTGAAAATGCTACAGCACGATGTGCCAACACTCATAATGCTCTAGTACCATGACCTGGCACTCGAGTATTGAGGTTTTTCAAACATGCTTCTTTTCAATACTTGCACAGAATGCTCGAACAACCTTAAGAAGTATTGTCAGTGCTCAAGCACTGTGTTTTAATACTCAAGTATCCAGATATTTTTCAAATACTTTCATCTTATGCTCCAGTATTGAGCTTTGCTTTGAAACATTCATTACAATACTAAAGCACTGAAGTGTTATGCTTGAACACTGCTTTATCTAACAACTTTACTTCTGATACACTTCACCTACGCTCTGCAAAAATATTTCCTTTATGGTAACGACATTTTGAATGCTAAATGCTCTCATAAATGCAGGAAGCTTGACTTATAGAATAAGGAATGAGGAGCAAATAAAATCTAAGACATGAACCTTTTAACCTTATTCTGCCACTTTCATCGACGATAATTGAAGCTTCATTAATTACACCATTAATGGCGAAGCAAACTGGTTGGTGAAGTGAGTAATAGCTATTAATGAAGTCTAACGGCTACTTCACTACTCCTCACTTATAAAAGCTTAAGCATTCAATACAGATGCCAAGTGACAAACACTGTGATTATCCTAAGATATTTATTACATTCTCTGTAAATCATTCAATATACTTCCTGAGCTTCAATAGTTGTTATCTACTCTTTTTGAGAGAGTTTATCTTGCAAATTTTTATTGTAAATCTGTGAGAAACTCAAGGTTGGGGCCTTGAGCTTGTTAGGCTAAAGTTGAGTTGTAAAACAGAGTGTGCGAGACTCTGTTCCAGTGAAAAGTGTAAGGGGGAGTGACACTCCATTGTAAAGGCTTGTGGAGCCTCTGATTGTTGTAGATAGTCGGTTGGGAAATCTCAGAGGTTCTCTGAGGACTGGACGTAGGTCAAGAGGATCGAACTAAAATAAATTTGATGTGTCTTCATTTCTCTGCTTCTCATCGGTGACTTTGTTTCATTTTTGAAATTAAGTTTTTTTAAAAAGTGACCAATTCGCCCCCTCTTGGTCAAAATCCTACACTAACAAAAGGAGTGTTTAGGAGACTTACCGAAACCCAAATCCTTTCTTGTATAGGCAAAAACATTCTTCTCCGCTGAGAATCAACTCTGTCGATTGTGTCGCTCACCCTCTATGCTTTGCCCTCGCGCTGCTATGTTTTTGAAGAATGAAGAATGAATAATGGACAATGCAAAGGTGATGACCAGATGATATTAAAAGTGTGGGAGGGGAAATGACACCCTTACCCTTCCACAATTTTGCCTTTTCTTATTATACCTTCTCTATTTTTTTTGCCTGTTGTTACAAATCACTTCAATGATAAAAAAGAAAGAAGAGGACCTAATGTCAATTTAAGTGATAAAGATATCTTGCAACAGATTGAGGATGTTGATGTAGATTTTGGGAAAGTAATATACAAAAAACTAGACTGGAGCGGTTGATTCAAACTAAAATCTAGTGAATTAACTTGGTATAAAGTCCAGTCCAGCCTTAGAGAGTCATGTCAGAAGCAGGCCAATGTGACCTATCTTGAACCAGCAAACCATTTATTTGGAAGGATTGACCTGGCTATTTTTTCCCTTCCAAGTGTGATCCCATGCCATTAGGGGAAAAATAATGTTTGAAGAAGACTAAAGACCAAGATGAAGAGAAAAGTACACTACTAGAAAAATGCTATTTAGCAATGGAAAATCCGTCGCTAAATGGCTATTTTCTGTTGCTAAAACGAGGGTCGCTAATATTTTCCGTGGCTAATAGAAATTTTCTGATGGAAAATAGCAATTTAACGATGGATTTTTCCATTGCTAAATAGTATTTTTCTAGTAGTGGTAGTCAAGAAAGAAAAAATCTCAAGGAAAGAGAATGTGAAAGATGTTACTTACAAGGATATAGTAGTTAATGCAGAGGTGAATACACAATCCTTCACTTGAGGAAAGAGAAAAAACAAAGAAGAAAACCTAAGTAGTCGAGCAAAAATGCAGAAAATGAAGGGACAAAGTAATGTAAAAGAAAAGAAGGCTTGAGTGGTGGGAGGGACATGGGAAGATGGAGGGATATCTCACCATCAATCAAATCTATTCAACGTTGCACATTGGGAATGTGTTTTTTTTATAGTTTTAAATTTAAAATCAAGTCCCATAATCCATACGTTGATTTGCCTTAGGTGGTAGTGAATAGTTAATAGGTTAGATATCCATAATATTGGAAATAATATTTGAAATTTAAAATTTAATATTGAATCTTGTAATCCGTGCACTGATTTCCTTAGTAGTAGTAATGATAATTACTCACAACTTCACTTATTTGTATTGTTATTCAAAATTTATTTAATATTATTTTTTATTATTTTATATGCGATATTAATTTTTACATTGCACTTAAATTGTATCATTTAAATATGACCAGTTTGTCCTTGAGTTGACCCCGATCTAACTCACTGACCATTGAACCATTGAATCAATCGGTTCAATGCCTAATCTAGATTTTTTTAAAGCTAGAGAAAAGGATGATGAAAAATGAGTTAGAAGGAGGTCTTCTAGTACTTCTAAATAGAGTTGGGAATGCGGTCCAAAACCTGGCAAGCTCAGGCTAGCTAAATGCCAGCTTATTAGGGGGCCCTTCTTGCCCACCCCGCCTAACCTATAGGTATGGCGGGATAGCCCGCTTGACCTGCTTTTTTAAAAATAATATATATTATTTTTTAACTTTTTCATTTCAATATTTTTATAAAGAAAAAAGTAAAATTAAATTCTATTTTTAGGATAAACAATATTTAATACATTCAAAAAATAGTATAAAATATTTTATTTTTATAACAACTTTCTATAATACTATATTTAAAATTATAACAAAATATTAATACTTATATTTTTAAGAAAACTTGAAAAATGTCATTATTAAAAAATTATTGGTGAGAAAAACATCATGTGACTATGCAGTTTTATGGGAAAAAATTAGGCAAAAAAATAGGAAAAAGAATTATTCTTAAAAAAAAGAATTATTTGGTAGGTTGGCATTTGGTGGGTTTGGGCTGCATCTTATTTCAGCCTTCCCGCCCAACCCGCAGGTTAATGTGGGCCAATTGGGGGTTAGCCCACATTCATACCCCTACTTCTGAAATTGACCATGTACTATAGTGGTGAAAGAAGGGTATTTTTTTTAATTCTTGCCTATTGAAATTTAATATGTTATGCCCATGGTCTTGAAATTAAGCACATGGAAAAATGTTTGTGACAATGTGCTAAACATGTTGCTGAATAGATTTGGAAAGTCCAAAGATTATGTTCAAGCAAGGAAAGAGTTATAGGCAATGGGAATTAGTCAATATGTTTAGCTAGATAACAATAACAAGCTTCAACTAGCAAAATTCACCTTTACGTAGCCAAATAAGGATACCTTCATTGTAAAGTTGAAGAAAGCAAAAGTTCCTTGTGGATATCCATGCAACAATTCAGTATGCATAGATTTGTAGTCTTTGAAGGTTGTTGGGTTGAAGAGCCATAACTCCTATGTCTTTTTTGCAATAGACACTGTCGTTCATGTTGGAAATTGTTCCTTAAGGGCTAATCATTGTATTTTGAATATTTCATTTAATGAATGTTTCATTTTCAATATCATAATCTTTGCATACTTGTGATAAAATATCCTTGGGATAAATCATAATGATTATTACAAATGTTCATAGTCAATCATCTACACGGGAGCAAAGATGAAATAAAGCCATTATGAATTTTCAAAATTATTGAGATACGAATCAAAGTTATAGGCACTTGTAAGAGTACAAGATGCTGTATTAACCCACTATAAGAAAAGCCGAATGGATTAAGTCATAAATTTGTATCATGAATGATTACGACACTATGTCATTTGACTTAAGATCATCATGGATTCCTATATGAGAGTTACTGAACTTTAATCTAATCAAAAGTCACTTTTAACTTAGTGATGCTAAATGCTATGTTCAAGCTTAGTGGATTTCATGCAAAAGAATATGAATGGTCAAGATACAATTTGTCTCTTGCATTAGCACAGAGATATTGTTGAGTTCTTTGATGAGTAAGTCTAAGAAATGTATGGTCATACTATGATGGAAAGGAAGTTTCATTAGTCAGACTTCTCACGAATCGAGAAAGTAATGGTAAGGAATAAGAGGATGACAATCTTCATGCCTCGTTCTTGATCAAAATATTATGTGACAAAGGGGACATTATGTGATTGTATGGTAAGTTATATCAATTTTTAGATGCTCATATGAATTGGGTAGTCATAATATCTTGCTAGATGCCTCTTGCAACTTGTGAGCTAGCAAAATCATTAGCTCACTGCCAACTTCTTATGGACCTACAGGATCGCACACAAAATAACCCAACACAAATTGAAATGTTCAAATTCATTGAGTCTAAGGTCTATGTGAATTCAATTAATATTCTTGATAAATCCCCATTGTTAATTTAATTAGAGATATATTTTAATGCATTTGGGGAGTTATTAATGCAAAATTAAAAGGTTCAAGTGAGATTTTGATACAATTTGGATTTATCACGTGATTTAGGAATTTTATTTTAATTATAATAATTGTTGAAACATTTACGAAATAAAAAAAAAGAAAAGAAAAGAATTTTGTTTATTCTTTTAATGTTTTGTATTCCTTATATATTTCTTTGCATTCAACAGGAGTCGACGTCGTGTCTGGGAGTTGAAGCAGCTGGCCATTGGAGTAAACAGAAACGACGTCGTGGAGAGAGCTGATATTGGATGAAGCTAGCAACTGGGAGAACACGTGAAAACCTAGAGAAATACGACAGATTGAAAAACAATACACACGCACGAGAGAGCATAGAACAGTCTTGGCGGCGGATCTGAGAGAGCAAGAGTTTTCAGAGACCGTCGACTGGAGCTGGGCTATCGGAGGCAAGCACGAGAGAGGAGAGCAACAGTATTGGTGGTGCATGAGAGCTTGAACGAAACCAGAAGGCACGACGCTGAGGAGCTGGAACGCAATTGCCGAGAGGAGCTGCTGGAACAGTTTTCGACGGCATGAGTGAGAGCTGGGAGGCGTTCTGTCGTGCATGAGAGGAAGCTGGAGGCAGCATTTGGTGCTTCTTTTTTCTAAATTTCTTTATCGTCTCTTTGAATTAAATTCCTCAATCATGTGCTCTCGTGGTTAACTAAGTGATTTGTTCTAGGATTATTTTGAACCGGTGCATGGATTGAGATTGGTTAATTACTCTCTCTGGTGATTAGTCACTTTATCTTATGTTTAATGCTTCTAATTGATTGGCCACCATTTAGATTGATTTGTCCAATTGAATTAAGCTTGAGAGAGTTAATTTAATTGTAGGATTTAGATAAAATTATGCTAGACTTAAAATTTAGTAATTAAATGGATGGTTTGTTAGTAATATAGAGATATAATTACTAACCTAACATTGTTGGATTAAGGTTGTTGCTTAATAATTATTTTCTTTTAACTGCAGCAAGAGATTGTTCATGTGAAAGGAGGATATTAATTTTGTTATGACTTGAGAAATTTTAATCAATTGCTTTTTGAACCTTAGACAAACATATAATGTCATTTAATCACTAATAGAGTTGTATGTATTTAATTTTCATAAATTGCATTGGTGAAAATAATACTAGGCATCCCTAATTGTTGAATTAAAACTCCAATTTGTCTTTCTCATTTTATTTTTAGTTTTTAGTGATTTCAGTAAACCTTTAGGACTCAACCTAATTGATTGCACAATTGCATTGATTACCTCGTTTATGCGATAGTCTTCGTTGGAACGATATTTTTAGACTACTTGCGACCTGTACGCTTGCGATAAGCCAAATGGCGAACAATTCTAAGGATGATATATATATAAATTCATAGTTATATGTAAATATTTCGTGTGCATATATTACGTATGTGTGTATTATATGTGATAATTATATAATATCTTGAATTTCTTTTAAACGATAGATCTTTGATTTAATCTATAAGGATAGATTAAATCTTGGATTTGATTTATAAGGATATAACAAATCTTGATATTATATCTTGGTTTTAATTTATGGAGATAAATTAAATTCTATTCTCATTAGCTCATTATCCAAATTAAATAAATGTGTTAAATTAAATTTGTTGGACAGATTTAAATTAAAACACCTTTTATTAATTTCTTGGATTTAAAATTTCCGATAAGATTTGAATTTTGAAATCGATAAAGATTGATTTTGAAATTCAAAAAAGATAAGCTCAGATTATTTATAAATAGATGGTCATAGCTTTGCAATGATACATATATGAAACCCAAAATTAGAAACGATACGAAAAATAGAGAGGGAGAAGGAGATAAAAGAGTTGATCCTAGAATTAGACTTTGAGGCGCTAACCCACGTTCGTGTTGAAAAGATGTTAGTGTGGATACTAGTGGAGGAAGATGATCATAACTATTGGCTTCTTGAAATCTAATAAAAAGAAAAGAAACATTTAACCATCGAAACGAATCAAAGAAATGTATACTTCTAACTACATGATTTAAACACCTTCAACAAATCTAATGTAGGGATTGAAAAAATTTTAATCCGATGTGCCCTCCAATCCTAACATGAATTACCTCAACTTTGACGTATATTTTATATGCACTATGTTGATGTGCTAAGTATGACATAGCTAGCATGAATATTTAGTTGTATTCTTTAATATAGTAAAGTTACATGTGGAAAAAAGGGAGTAAATATCCGTAGAAAGCACTAAAGTTGAGGTAAAGGTAAAATAAGGCAAATTATATTAGAAGCTAATGGATCCGTTTGGGAAAGCGGTAGAGAAGTATTTTTACGCAAGTCGGGGTAAATATATGGAGGATATTGTCTCATTTTGCAGAAAAACACTGTTGAATGTGCTTTTGGGTGAGAGTTAAGTGTTTCCAAACAAGCATAATGAAACTTTTCATGTTTAAAGTACACATTCCAATGATTAAAAATGTCACTAGTAAAAAATTATCAAATACGTATGGACTTTTCCTACGGATTTTTTCCCGTAGATATATTTACCAGCACATTTGAAATCCGCAGAAAAATACATGCGGAAAATCTGTAGGTAACTAAACCTGCGGATTTGAAATCCACGAGGGCAAGAGCTTTTTCAAAATTAATTCTCAAACTTTACATGTTGGATTCAGGCGTACCTGACAAGTCGAACATGTACTGCAGATAGCCACGCGGAATACGAATCACAGGAGCGGATCCGGATATAAGACACAGCAAAAGGGCACTCTGGATGAAGAGAGAGTTTTGGAAGAGGGAGAGTGGAGGATTGTGGTCTTGTAGTTTATTCACGTATGGGTTGCTCCTCAAATAGAGGAATGGGAAAACTGTTCCCGCATAATCCTTCCCTCAACCATTCCCACTTAAAATTTCATTTTTAATTTTCAAATTCATCTGATTGGGAATATTACAACTTTGTTCCCACAGAAATCCATATTTGCACATTCGACCCATCACATGGATTTTGGGCCTAATCTAACAAGGGTGGCCCATTTTCCAACATTACATGTTTAAATTACACATTCCAATGATTATAAAAAGTCACCGGTAAAAAATTATCCTATACTTACAGATTTTTCCCACAGATTTTTTCACAGATGTATATTTATTTGAAATCTTTAGGAAAATTACCTACAGAGAAAATCCGCATGTGCCTGTACCCGTAGATTTGAAATCGACATGTGCAAGAGCTTTTTCGAAATTCATTCTCAAAATTGTTACCCCCGGTTTTCCCTCCATCGTGTGTTCCTTCGTCTCTTTCTCTGAAATTTTCATCTTACATCTTCCCTCAACCTTGTTTGAGTCTTCCTCCTCACTGTCGATTTGCTCCTTCTTCCTTAATGATAACAAAGCTTCATCTGGAGAAAAATCCAGAGCATCGGCGGATCAGTTTGATGAAGTTGACGAGGAGCTCAAAGCGTTAAAGCTCAAGTACTAGTCGTTCTCCTTGTAAACTCCTAATTTGAAAAACCCTGTCTAGCTTTACCTTCACATCAGAGGTAACACTCCCAATGCTAGGTGGATCATTTCTAACAAACGTGTTAGAATAGAATTTGACCAAGAGGGGGGTGAATTGGTCTAATAAAATTTTAACTTAAATTTAACTTCACAGAAATGTAAATTAAAGATACTGAAGGAAAGAGAAGTATGAACACGAAGAGCTTATCCTGGTTCGATCTCCTTAACCTACGCGCAGTCCTCAGGGCACTCCTGAGATTTCCAAATTCACTAACAGCAAAAGACAAGGCTTCACTAGCCTTTACAATCTGGGAATCACTCCCCCTTTCTCTTTTTAATCAAACAGAGTATGACACTCTCTGTTTTCTAACTCTCTTTTACCCAAACTTACTCAAGGCCCTTTCCTTGAGATTTTTCAGAAATTTACAAAGTGTTACAGCCTTAAATATCTCTCAAAAGAGTAGATGGCTAATAATGAAGCTCAGTAAATATGAACGAAGATTTCACAGAGAAAGCGTAGTAAATGAAGACTTAAATGCTCAGAATTCTTGTTTTCTCTCTGTAATGAATGCTGGTCCTTTTATAGATGAATTCTGTTGATTTGTCCGTTAGACTGCATTCAATAGCCGTTACTCTCTTCATCGACCAAATGCTTCTGCATTAATGGCATTTAATGCCTTTGAGTCAGTCGAGGTTGAAGTTGCAGAAGAACGTTAATATCTCCGAGTCATGAGCCATGCTTCTGCTTTCTTTCCTGTTTTATGTATCCATCTGCTACATTTATGAGAGCAGTTAGAATTCAAAAATGTCGTTATACAAATATGGAAAGTAGGTGTAACAAGTATGGTGTGTGTCAGACTCAAAGCTGTCAGAGAGAGAAAGAGAGTTAGCACTCGAGTGAAAGATATTGATACTCGAGTGTTTCTCAAAAGATTTTCAAAAGAAAGCTTAACACTTTGAGGAAGTACTCGAGTATTGAGTGAAAGTGTTATGATAAAAGTCAAATACTAAACGAGTATTTTACAGAGAGCCGACAAGGAATTCCATTAATAACTGGCCGTTTTGATCCTTTGGAACAACTCGATGAATTTAGTAGATCTTTTTAGGAGGCCCCAATGACCATAGATAGAACCTATCCTTTTTTTACAGTACGATGGCTGGCTGTTCACGGACTAGCGTGTGCAAGTGATGAAAAAAATGATTTTGACAGATCAGAATACTCGAGTGCAGAAATCACAATACTCGAGTGTTAGAAATACTTGAAGTGAGTACTGGAAGTGTTGATATAGAGTGTTGATGAATAGTGAAAATTTTCAGCTCGACACTCGAGTGATGAAAAGCTTGTACTCGAGTGTTGGTAATGCTGGC
>JANTPZ010153014.1:4954-17371 GCA_025593235.1 Vachellia pachyceras | reverse complement strand
GATCACTCGAGTGTTTGCAACACTTCATCATAGTACTCGAGTTTTCACTTAAAGTGTTGGATTTCAGAAACATTTTTAGCCTTCAATACTCGAGTATTGAAATCAAGAACTCGAGTATTGTCAACACTTTCAACAAAAACTCAAGTGTTGCTTGAAAGTATTGATTTTAAACTTATGAAAAACATTGATACTCGAGTATTCAAACACACAACTCGAGTATTCCTCAATACTTTCACACAAACTTGACAGAACTCGAGTATTTCATTAAAATCACATAATCATCAACAATTTAAGCTTTATAACTCTTGAAATCATTTTGTTATCATCAAAATAAGGTATCAACAGGGCTTACAATGGAGCTACAAATCAAGTTTTGGGCTTAGAGTCATGGAACTGAAGAGCATAGGCCAAGTACTTCACATGGGAGGACTCATTGGGGCCTAAATAAGCACATTTTAGGCTTTAAATGATGATCATATTTTATGGCTTTTATTTGCACGAAAATTACATACTAGTTGGCAGATTTGACTTTTGGAGTTTCCTGTTTTAAGAATTTCCTTATTTGCAATCACTGCAAATTAAGTAGCTTTCTAGTTTCCTTTCCTTAAGAGTTTCCTTCTTTGCATTCACTGCAAATTAGGTAACAATTGACTTTCCTTTTTTCTTGAGAGTGTCCATTTTAATTAGACTTTAATATTTGCAATTAATGCAAATTAGGTCAAATTTGTGAGTTTCATCTAAATACTTTGTAACGCCTCTTTTGATGGCAGACTTGCATTTTGAATGAAAGATTGCATGTTCTGGCAATTTGAGAGAATTCTCTCTAGGGTTCTTTTCAGAACTAACAGACTTACCAAGGCTTGATCAACCTTGTGGCGTCTTCCAACACTTAGGGTCCTTATTCTTCTGTGTTCAAGGGTTCAAGTGGATTATTGACCTTTGTTTAGCTTTCTTACGGTGCGTACATTTTAGATTGGATGTGGGTTCTTGGGATCTTTCCCTATTGGGTTCGCACCACAGTGGATGTTTCCATTCAATTTTAATAGAGTTAAATGTTTAATTCCTTAAACACTAATCTCGTTTAAAAATGTGGGCCCTTTTTTATGCTGAAATATTTGAATTTTGAAAAAAAAACACGATTTATGGAATCCTAATTAAAACAGAGTCACAGTGGATGTTTCCATTCAATTCTAACATAGTTAAATGTTTAATTCCTTAAACACTAATCTTATTGAAAACATATGGGCACTTTATTTTGGGAAAATATTTGAATTTTTAAAAAAAAACATGATTTAAAGAATCCTAATTAAAAACTGAGTCGTAGTGGATGTTTCCATTCAATTCTATGAGATTTAAATGCTTAATTTCTTAAACACTAATTTTATTGAAAAAATATGGGCCATTTTTTATGTGAAAATATTTGTATTTTGAAAAAACCATGATTTAAGGAATCCTAATTAAAAACTGAGTCATAGTGGATGTTTCCATTCAATTATAATGGAGTTAAATGCTTAATTCTTTAAACACTAATCTGTTGAAAAAATATGGGCATTTTTTATGTGAAAATATATGAATTTTGAAAAACAACACGATTTAAGGAATCCTAATTAAAAACTGAGTCACAGTGGATGTTTCCATTCAATTCTAATAGAGTTAAATGTTTAATTCCTTAAACACTAATTTTGTTGAAAAAATATGGGCCCTTTTGTATGTGAAAATATTTGTATTTTGAAAAAACCATGATTTAAGGAATCTTAATTAAAAACTGAGTCACAGTGGATGTATGTTTCCATTCAATTATAATGGAGTTAAATGCTTAATTCCTTAAACACTAATCTGTTGAAAAAATATGGGCATTATCTAAGGAATCATAATTAAAAACTGAGTCACAGTGGATGTGTCCATTCAATTCTAATAGAGTTAAATATTTAATTCCTTAAACACTAATCTTGTTGAAAACATATGGGCACTTTTTTTGTGAAAATATTTGAATTTTTAAAAAATAACACGATTTAAAGAATCCTAATTAAAAACTGAGTCGCAGTGGATTTTTCCATTCAATTCTATGAGATTTAAAAGCTTAATTCCTTAAACACTAATTTTGTTAAAAAAATATGGGCCCTTTTTATGTGAAAATATTTGTATTTTAAAAAAAATACGTTTTATAGAATCCTAATTAAAAACTGAGTCCCAGTGAATGTTTCCATTCAATTCTTTGAGATTTAAATGCTTAGTTCCTTAAACACTAATCTATTCACAAAATATGAGCCCTTTTTTATATGAAAATATTGGTATTTTGAAAAAAAACCACGATTTAAGGAATCCTAATTAAAAACTGAGTCACAGTGGATGTTCCCATTCAATTATAATAGAGTTAAATGCTTAATTCATTAAACACTAATCTGTTGAAAAAATATGGGCATTTTTTGTGTGAAAATATTTGAATTTTAAAAAACATCACGATTTAAGGTATCCTAATTAAAAATTGAGTCACAGTGGATTTTTCCATTCAATCTTATTAGAGTTAAATGTTTAATTCCTTAAACGCTAATCTTGTTGAAAAAATTTGGGCCCTTTTTTATTTGAAAATATTTGAATTTTGAGGAAAAAAACATGAATTAAGGAATCCTAATTAAAAACTGTGTCACAGTGGATGTTTCCATTTAATTCTAATAGAGTTAAATGTTTAATTCCTTAAGCACTAATCTTGTTGAAAACATATGGGCACTTTTTTTTGTGAAAATATTTAATTTTTAAAAAAACAACACGATTTAAAGAATACTAATTAAAAACTGAGTCGCAGTAGATGTTTCCATTCAATTCTATGAGATTTAAATGCTTAATTCCTTATACACTAATTTTGTTGAAAAAAATATAGGCCCTCTTTTATGTGAAAATATTTATATTTTGAAAAACACGATTTAAGGAATCCTAATTAAAAACTGACTCCCAGTAGATGTTTTCTATTCAGTTGTAATAGAGTTAAATGCTTAATTCCTTAAACACATACAGTTGCAAAAATATGGCCCATTTTTATGTGAAAATATTTGAATTTTGAAAAACAACACGATTTAAGGAATCCTAATTAAAAACTGAGTCACAGTGGATGTTTCCATTCAATTCTAATATAGTTAAATGTTTAATTCCATAAACACGAATCTTGTTGAAAATATATATGCCTTTTTTATGTGAAAATATTTGAATTTTGGAAAAAAAAACATGATTTAAGGATTCCTAATTAAAAACTGAGTCACAGTGGATGTTTCCATTCTATTCTATGAGATTTAAATGCTTAATTCCTTAAACACTAAACTGTTGAAAAAATATGGACCCTTTTTTAGGTGAAAATATTTGAATTTTACAAAAACACGAATTAAGAAATCCTAATTAATAACTGAGTCTGAGTGGAAGTTTCCATTCAATTCTAATAGAGATAAACGTTTAATTTGTCAAACACTAATCTTGTTGAAAAAATATTGGCACTTTTTTATGTGAAAATATTCGTATTTAAAAAACCACGATTTAAGAAATCTTAATTAAAACAGAGTCCCCGTGGAGGTTTCCATTCAATTCTAATAGAGTTAAATGTTTAATTTCTTAAACGCTAATCTTGTTGAAAACATATGGGCTCTTTTTTTTGTGAAAATATTTGAATTTTTAAAAAAACAACACAATTTAAAGAATCCAAATAAAAAACTGGGTCGCAGTGGATGTTTCCTTTCAATTCTATGAGATTTAAATGCTTAATTCCTTAAACACTAATTTTGTTGAAAAAATATGGGCCCTTTTTTATGTGAAAATATTTGTATTTTGAAAAACATGATTTAAGGAATCCTAATTCAAAACTGAGTCCAAGTGAATGTTTCCATTCAATTCTTTGAGATTTGAATGCTTAATTCCTTAAACACTAATCTGTTCACAAAATATGGGTCTTTTTTATGTGAAAATATTTGTATTTTGAAAAACTACGATTTAAGGAATCCTAATTAAAAACTGAGTCACAGTGGATGTTTCTATTCAATTATAATAGAGTTTAATGCTTAATTCTTTAAACACTAATCTGTTGAAAAAATATGGGCATTTTTCTGTGAAAATATTTGAATTTTGAAAAACAACACGGTTTAAGGAATCTTAGTTAAAAGCTGAGTCACAGTGGATGTTTCCATTCAATTTTAATAGAGTTAAATGTTTAATTCCTTAAACACTAATCTCGTTAAAATATTTGAATTTTGAATTTTGAAAAAAAAACACAATTTATGGAATCCTAATTAAAATAGAGTCACAGTGGATGTTTCCATTCAATTCTAATAGACTTAAATGTTTAATTCCTCAAACACTAATCTTGTTGAAAACATATGGGCATTTTTTGTGTGAAAATATTTGAATTTTTTTAAAAAAAGATTTAAAGAATTCTAATTAAAAACTGAGTCGCAGTGGATGTTTCCATTCAATTCTATGAGATTTAAATGCTTAATTCCTTATACACTAATTTTGTTGAAAAGATAAGGGCCCTTTTTTATGTGAAAATATGTGTATTTTGAAAAAACCATGATTTAAGGTATTTTAAATAAAAAACTGAGTCAAAGTGGATGTTTCCATTCAATTATAATAGAGTTAAATGCTTAATTTCTTAAACACTAATCTGTTGAAAAATATGGGCATTATCTAAGGAATCTTAATTAAAAACTGAGTCACAGTGGATGTGTCCATTTAATTCTAATAGAGTTAAATGTTTAATTCCATAAACACTAATCTTGTTGAAAAACTATGGGCCCTTTTTTGTGTGAAAATATTTGAATTTTGAAAAAAACACGATTTAAGGAATTCTAATTAAAAACTGAGTCACAATGGATGTTTCCATTCAATTCTATGAGATTTAAATGCTTAATTCCTTAAACACTAAACTGTTGAAAATATATGGGCCCTTTTTTAGGTGAAAATATTTGAATTTTACAAAAAACACGAATTAAGAAATCCTAATTAATAACTCAGTCACAGTTGATGTTTACATTCAATTCTAATAGAGTTAAATGATTAATTCCTTAAACACTAACCTTGTTAAAAAAATATGGGCCTTTTTATGTGAAAATATTTGAATTTTAAAAAAAACACGATTTAAGAATTGTAATTAAAAACTTAGTCACAGTGGATGTTTCTATTCAATTCTAATAGAGTTAAATGCTTAATTCTTTAAAAACTAATCTGTTGAAAAAATAAAGGCCTTTTTATGTGAAAATATTTGAATTTTGAAAAACAACACGATTTAAGAAATCCTAATTAAAAACTGAGTCCATTGGATATTTTCACTCAATTCTGATAGAGTTAAATGTTTAATTCCTTAAACACTAATCTTGTTGAAAAAATGTGGGGCCTTTTTTTTGTTGAAATATTTGAATTTTTAAAAAAACACTATTTAAGGAATCCTAATTAAAACAGAGTCGTAGTGCATGTAATTCCTTAAACACTAATCTGTTGAAAAAATATGGGCCTTTTTTATGTGAAAATATTTGAATTTAAAAAAAAACACAATTTAAGGAATCCAAATTAAAAACTGAGCCATAGTGAATGTTTCCATTCAATTCTAATAAAGTTAAATGTTTAATTCTATAAACACTAATCTTGTTGAAAAAATATGGGCACTTTTTTGTTTGAAAATATTAGAATTTTGAAAAAAACACGATTAAAGGAATCCTAATTAAAAACTGAGTCACAGTGGATGTTTTCATTCAATTTTAATATATTTAAATGCTTAATTCCTTAAACAATATTCTGTTGAAAAAATATGGGCCATTTGTATGTGAAAATATTTGAATTTTAAAAAAACACGATTTAAGGAATCCTAATTAAAAACTGAGTCACCGTGGATGTTTCCATTCAATTCTGATAGTGTTAAATGTTTAATTCCTTAAACACTAATCTTGTTGAAAGAATGTGGGCCCGTTTTTATGTTGAAATATTATAATTTAAAAAAAAAACACGATTTAAGAAATCCTAATTAAAACTGAGTGACAGTGGATGTTTCCATTCAATTCTTATAGAGTTAAATGTTTAATTCCTTAAACACTAATCTTGTTGAAAAAATATGGGCCGCTTTTTTGTGAAAGTATTTGAATTTTGAAAAAACAACACGATTTAAAAAATCCTACTCAGGAACTGAGTCCCAGTGGATGTTTCCATTTAATTCTAATATGTTTAAATGTTTAACTCCTTAAACACTAATTTAGTTAAAAAAAATATGGGCCTTTTTTATGTGAAATATTTTTATTTTTTAAAACAACACGATTTATGGAATCCTATTTAAAAATTGAGACATAGTGGATGTTTCCCTTCAATTCTATGAGATTTTACTTAATTCTTTAAACTCTAATCTGTTGAAAAAATATGACCCTTTTTTTACCTGAAAATATTTGAATTTTGAAAAAAAAAGTTTAGGGAATGCTAATTAAAAACTTGGTCACAGTGGATGCTTCCATTCAATTCTAATAGAGTTAAAAGCTTAATTCCTGAAACACTAATCTGCTAAAAAAATATGGACCTTTTTTATGTGAAAATATTTGAATTTTAAAAAAAACACGAATTAAGGAATCCTCATTAAAAACTGAGTCATAGTGTATTTTTCTATTCAATTCTAATAGAGTTAAATGTTTAATTCCTTAAACATTAATCTTGTTGAAAAAAATGTGGGCCCTTTTTTATGTTGAAATATTTGAATTTTGAAAAAAGCACGATTTAGGGAATGCTAAAAAAATCTGAGTGACAGTAGATGTTTCTATTCAATTCTAATAGAGTTAAATGTATAATTCCTTAAACACGTATCTTGTTGAAAAAATATGGGCCCCTTTTTTGTGAAAATATTTGAATTTTGAAAAAAACAACACGATTTAAGGAATCCTAATTAAAAACTGATTCACAGTGGATGTTTCCATTCAATTCTAATTGATTTAAATGTTTAATTCCTTAAACACTAATCTAGTTGAAAAATATGGGCCTTTTTTAAGTGAAAATATTTAAACTTTTTAAAAAAACACGATTTAAGGAATCCTAATTAAAATTTGAGTCACAGTGGATGTTTCCATTCAATTCTAATAGAGTTAAATGTTTAATTCGATAAACACTAATCTTGTTGAAAAAATATGGTCCCTTTTTTATTTGAAAATATTTGAATTTTGAAAAAAAAAATGATTTAAGGAATCCTAATTAAAAACTGAGTAACAGTGTATGTTTTCATACAATTCTAATTGAGTTAAATGCTTCATTCCTTAACACTAATATGTTGAAAAAATATCGGCCTTTTTCATTAGAAAATATTTGAATTTTAAAAAAACAACACGATTTAATGAATCCTAATTAAAAATTGAGTGACAGTGGATGTTTTTATTCAATTATAATAGTGTTAAATGTTTAATTCCTTAAACACTATTCTTGTTGAAAAAATGCGGGACCTTTTTTATGTTGAAATATTTGAATTTTGAAAAAAAAAACACGGTTTAAGGAATCCTAATTTAAAACTGAGTCACGGTGGATTTTCGATTCAATTCTATGAGATTTAAATGCTTAATTTCTTAAACACTAATCTGTTGAAAAAATATGGGCCCTTTTTTACGTGAAAATATTTTAATTTTGAAAAAAACACGATTTAGGGAATCCTAATTAAAAAATGAGTCACAGTGGATGTTTCCATTTGATTCTAATAAAGTTAAATGCTTAATTCCTTAAACACTAATCTGTTGAAAAAATATGTGCCATTTTTATGTGAAAATATTTGAATTTTTAAAAAAACAACACGATTTAAGGAATCCTAATTAAAAACTGAGGCACAGTGAATGTTTCCATTCAATTCTAATCAACTTAAATGTTTAATTCTATAAACACTAATCTTGTTAAAAAATATGGGCCCTTTTTTATTTGAAAATATTTGAATTTTGAAAAAAAAAACACGATTTATGAAATCCTAATTAAAAACTGTGTCACGGTGGATGTTTTCATTCAATTCAAATAGAGTTAATTGCTTAATTCCTTAAACACTAATCTGTTGAAAAAATATGGCCCATTTTTATGTGAAAATATTTGAATTTTGAAAAAAACAACACGATTTAAGGAATCCTAATTAAAAATGAGTCGCAGTGGATGTTTTTATTTAATTCTAATAGAGTTAAATGTTAATTCCTTAAACACTAATTTTGTTGAAAAACTCTGGGCCCTTTTTTATGTTGAAATATTTGAATTTTGAAAAAAAAAAACATGATTTTTGGATTCCTTATTAAAACTGAGTACAGTGAATGTTTCTATTCAATTCTAATAGAGTTAAATGTTTAATTCCTTAAATACTAATTTTGTTGAAAAAATATGGGCCCCTTTTTTGTAAAACTATTTGAATTTTGAAAAAACAACACGATTTAAGGAATCCTCATTAAAAACTGAGTCACAGTGGATGTTTCAATTCAATTCTAATAGATTTAAATGTTTAATTCCTCAAACACTAATCTAGTTGAAAAAATATGGCCCTTTTTTATGTGAAAATATTTGAATTTTAAGAAAACAACACGCATTATGGAATCCTAATTAAAAACTGAGGCACAGTGAATGTTTCCATTCAATTTTAATAGACTTAAATGTGCAATTCTATAAACACTAATCTTGTTGAAAAAATATGGGTCCTTTTTTATTTGAAAATATTTGAATTTTAAAAAAACACGATTTAAGGAATCCTAATTAAAAACTGAGTCATAGTGGATGTTTCCATTCAATTCTAATAGAGTTAAATGCTTAATTCCTGAAACACTAATCTGTTGAAAAAATATGGGCCTTTTTTATGTAAAAATAATTGAATTTTGAAAAAAAACACGAATTGAGGAATCCTAATTAAAAAATGAGTCACAGTGGATGTTTCCATTCAATTCTAATAGATTTAAATGTTTAATTCCTCAAACACTAATCTAGTTGAAAAATGTGGGCCCTTTTTTATGTGAAAATATTTGAATTTTTAAAAAAACACTATTTAAGGAATCCTAATTAAAAACTAGTTTACTGTGGATGTTTCCATTCAATTCTAATAGTGTTAAGTGCTTAATTCCTTAAACACTAATCTGTTGAAAAAATATGGGCCTTTTTTATGTGAAAATAATTGAATTTTTAAAACAATGACACGAATTAAGGGATCTTAATTAAAAACTGAGGCACAGTGAATGTTTCCACTTAATTCTAAAAGACTTAAATGTGTAATTCTATAAAAACAAATATTGTTGAAAAAATATGGGCTTTTTTTTTATTTGAAAATATTTGAATTTTGAAAAAACACGATTTAAGGAATCCTAATTAAAAACTTAGTCACAGTGGATGTTTCCATTCAATTCTAATAGAGTTAAATGCTTAATTCCTTAAACGCTAATCTGTTGAAAAAATATGGGCCTTTTTTATGTGAAAATAATTGAATTTTGAAAAAAAAACACGAATTCAGGAATCCTAATTAAAAATTGAGTCACAGTGGATGTTTCGATTCAATTCTAGTAGATTTAAATGTTTAATTCCTTAAACACTAATCTAGTTGAAAAAATTTGGGCCCTTTTTTATGTGAAAAAATTTGAATTTTTTTTAAAAAAACACGATTTAAGGAATCCTAATTAAAAAATGAGTCATAGTGGATGTTTCCATTCAATTCTAATAGAGTTAAATGTTTAATTCCTTAAACACTAATCTTGTTGAAAAAATGTGGGCTCTTTTTTATATTGAAATATTTGAATTTTGAAAAAACACACGATTTAAGGAATCCTAATTAAAATTGAGTCACAGTGGAAGTTTCCATTCAATTATAATAGAGTTAAATGCTTAATTCCTTAAACGCTAGTCTGTTGAAAAAATATGGGTCTTTTTTATGTGAAAATAATTGAATTTTGGAAAAAAACACGATTTAAGGAATCCTAATTAAAATTGAGTCACAGTGGATGCTTCCATTCAATTCTAATAGATTTAAATGTTTAATTCCTGAAACACTAATCTAGTTGAAAAAATATGGGCGCTTTTTATGTGAAAATATTTGAATTTTTAAAAAACACGATTTAAGGAATTCTAATTAAAAACTGAGTCACATTGGATGTTTCTATTAAATTCTAATAGAGTTAAATGCTTAATTTTATAAACACTAATCTTGTTGAAATAATATGAGCCCTTTTTTATTTGAAAATATTTGAATTTTTTAAAAAAAAGACGATATAAGGAATCCTAATTAAAAACTGAGTCACAGTGGATGTTTCCATTCAATTCTAATAGAGTTAAAATCTTAATTCCTGAAACACTAATCTGTTAAAAAATATGGGCCTTTTTTAAGTGAAAATATTTGAATTTTGAAAAAAACAACACGATTTAAGGAATCTTCATTGAAAACTGAGTCACAGTGGATGTTTCCATTCAATTCTAATAGCGTTAAATGTTTAATTCCATAAAGACTAATTTTGTTGAAAAAATATGGGCTTTTTTATTTGAAAATATTTTAATTTTGAAAAAATAAAACGATTTAATGAATTCTAATTAAAAACTTAGTCACAGTATAAGTTTCCATTCAATTCTAATAGAGTTAAATGTTTAATTCCATAAACACGAATCTTGTTGAAAAAATATGGGCCTTTTTTGTTGATACCTTATTTTGATGATAACAAAATGATTTCAAGAGTTATAAAGCTTAAATTGTTGATGAGTATGTGATTTTATTGAAATACTCGAGTTCTGTCAAGTTTGTGTGAAAGTATTGAGGAATACTCGAGTTGTGTGTTTGAATACTCGAGTATCAAGGTTTTTCATACGTTTAAAATCAATACTCTCAAGCAACACTTGAGTTTTTGTTGAAAGTGTTAACAATACTCGAGTTCTTGATTTTAATACTCGAGTATTGAAGGTTAAAAATGGTTCTGAAATCCAACACTTTAAGTGGAAACTTGAGTACTATGATGAAGTGTTGCAAACACTCGAGTGATCAGTTTGAAAACTCGAGTATTGGTGTTAAAATGTGCTGTGAAAGAATACTCCCATGTGAAACTCGAGTAATGATGTTGAAGTATTGGCAACACTCGAGTATTGTGTTGCAATACTCGAGTATCGGGCTTGTTTTTCAAGCCAATATTCAACACTTGAAGCAGAACACTCGAGTTACAAATGGAAGTATTGACAACACTCGAGTTTTAAGGTTGAATACTCGAGTATTGAGCTTAAACACTTGAACTTGAAGTGAAATACTCGTGTTGTGGAAGAAGTGTTGACAACACTCGAGTGCTTGTTTTTCAACACTCGAGTATTGAGCAAAAGTTTTCAAATAAAGAGACAACACTTGAGTATTAGGTGAAAGTGTTGACAACACTCGAGTGCTGATTTCTGAACACTCGAGTATTGAGCCTCTTCTTCTCAAAAACTCAACACTTCCATCTAAACACTCGAGTATTATGTTTTCAACACTCGAGTATTAAGGGATTTCGAATGTTTTCACTTCCAGTTTTCATCTGAACACTCGAGTATCAACTGAAAGTATTCTTAACACTCGAGTACAATGTTTCTAACACTCGAGTATTCACATCAAACTTTCAAAATCTTTTCAATACTCTCAGTCAACACTCGAGTAACCTTAAAAGTGTTTACAAAACTCAAGCATTGAATCAGAACACTCGAGTATTACTTCACAAAATTCAAAATGCTTGTCCAACACTCGAGTATTAAGATCAATCACTCGAGTATATTTTCTCAACGGCTATTTTCTCTCTCTGACAGTTTTTCACCTGCTCCGTATCTTTCCTTATTAGTGTATAACAACGTTTGAACTTAACCTACCCTCATAAATGCTGAATTGCAGGATCATAGGAAGAGAAAAACACAGTACCACAGACAGATAGCATGAATCAAGACTTCATCGTCCACGCTGCACAGAAAGCATTAATTGCAACATTAATGGCGAAGACGAAGAGTTGGTGGATGAGAGTAACGGGAAATAAACTCTATCTAACGGCCATTTTATTCTCTCATCTATAAATACACAAAGCATTCATTACAGAGACAACAATTCTTCTAGGAGCATTAAAAGTTCAATACTCGAGTGTTGCAGTGTTATGTAGAACAGAGACCCCGATACTCGAGTACTCTACGTGAATACTCGAGTGATGGCACTTGTTGAAAGCTAAGGGACCTCGATACTCGAGTACTAGAAGACTAATACTCGAGTGTTGGCAACAGGGGCTCAACACTCGAGCACTCAAAAGCAATACTCGAGTGCTGGCATGTCTGTTCATCTTCATTGAGCCAATACTCGAGTACTGTAAAAACAATACTCGAGTGTTGCACTCAACACTCGAGTACTACGTTACAATACTCGAGTACTCTGCCTAATATTCCTCAACACTCGAGTATTGACACTCAACACTCGAGTGTTGGCACATCTGA
>JANTPZ010153011.1:10157-31618 GCA_025593235.1 Vachellia pachyceras | reverse complement strand
TCATGAAGAACTAGTTTAATTCCTGAAGAACTAATATAACTTTTTAATTTATGGGCGGAAAAAGAAGTGATGATGAAAATTTGGCCCATAAATCTTTATTAGAGTTTTGGTTCACCCAAAATTTAAAGATGATATTCTAATTGGATTGAAATCCAAAGCTGTATGGAAGTCATAAAGTATAAAGACTTTCAAATGAAATACACTAAATAAGAAAAATATGTTTATATAACTCACACTTGAGGGGGAGATCATTGGAATACAAGTGTGAGCTAATTTTGACTAAAATAAGAAAATCATTATCCATATAAAATACTATATATTGACTAAAATAATTTGAGCATATATACATTATTCAAAATGATATTATAAAATAGTATATGTTGCATCTTATTTTGAAAGTCACGACTTTTACTTTGATATTTTGGTTACAAAATTTAATTTAATGGAATAGAAGTCTCTTATGATCTATTCTATGTTAATTTACATGATTTGTTGATATTCATGTTATATATTTATTATGAAAATGAGATTTATGCAGGTATACAAATGGATAGTGAAACTAAGATTTGATGCAATAATTTAGCGTTTCCAGAAAGATACTGGAGACTTGATCAATATGCTTTAAAGATATTACATAATGACAATGTGTCATGCATGATTCAGCTAATAGGAATATATGCTCTAAAAGGCACTGGGATTATCTACTTTATGGGAATTCAGTATACTCCATCGGGATAAAAAGATAAAGGGTGATGTTATTATCAGAGGGAGTACAAGTGACGATGTTATCATAAGAAGGAGTAAAAGTGATACCATTTCCAGGGGGAGAAAAGATCTTGCTGTACTCTTTTTTCCTTAACCAAAGTTTTGTCCCACTGGGTTTTCCTGATAAGGTTTTTAACGAGACAGCTTCAATATGTATTGTGTACTCCTTTTCCTTCATTAGATTTTTGTCCCATTGAGTTTTTCCTAATAAGGTTTTAACGAGGCACAATATTTGTTTATGGACATCTAAGGGAGAGTGTTATGAAATTATATACAAGTGTGGATGTCCATAAAACTCTTTAGATTCCTCTTGGTATACTCTCCCTCTAAATGCCAAATTCCATAACCTCAAATCCCTTATTATTATACCTCATACTTAATACCATTAAGGCCATAAACTTCAATGCCTTTATGTTGTATCATAATGTGGGTTAATTCTTTTATTTATGGCATTGTAACTCTTGGAAGGGTTTAGTGCCTATAAATAGAGTTGTAAAGCAAATGGTTGGATGGATTTGGAATCACATATGAAGAAGAATCACTCTCTCCTTCCTCCCCAATTCTTTCTTATCTTACTCATATCTCTCCAATTTTCTTTATGTTTTTACAACAGCAATAAATTTGTAAAGAAAATGTAACTCATTTTTCAAAAAATATCCTTACAAGTAAAAAAGAGATTAGACATATGAGTAATTGAAGGTAAAAATTTAAAAAGAATAGATTTTAAAGTTTCAGACACGGTGGAAGCATTTAAAAAGTTGTACCTTGTATTAAAAAAGCACGAGGGAGTTTATACGTTGAAATAGTAATGTTACGTTAACTATACGTTTTCCAATAAAAATATTTCATCCATATTCTGTGTTCCCACAAATATATATGTATATATATTATAATAGGTTAAGGAAAGAGAAATAATGAAAATAAATTTATGGATATAATACTATAAAAAAAGATGATTAAAATATTTTCATTAAATAGAGTATGGATGACATGACATTTTATTAGAATGCAAGTAATTCTCTTGTATGTGAGGATTAGGAACTAGACACTGGGGATAACAAAGGAGAAGATACTGCAATAACAAAATTATAGAAAGGGAGAATTAATGTGAAGTAATTTAATTATCCAAAAATTTAGTGATAAGTGAAAAACATACTTATAATATTAACTTGTTATTAGAACATTTTAATAATTAAGTAATTGCCCATGAACAAGAAACCACATTCTCATCGACAAGGAAGGCCTTTTGTCTTCTTGTAGTGTTGTTTTAATGCGAAGGAGGGTTGCCTTCAGCATCAAAATTGAATCTTTAGCAGTTGCCATAGGCAGATCGTTGCAGCTTCTAAAAAGACCATTAAAAAACATAAAAACAAGGGAAAATTACTCTAATATCCCACAAAAAGATCCGATCATAAATGAGTAATCTCTAACGATAAATTTCAGAGCAAAAAATGTTAACAATATCTATGTTTACTCATAGTCTGGCCCGCGCCAGCCCGCCAACCCCTCCCCTGTTGGCGGGCTGCATTTCTGTAGCCCACACCGTCATTGGTGGGTTGACGGACCAGCCTGCCAACCCATCAACATATTTTTTATTTTAAAAAAAAATTAAATTTCTTACCTTTGCAACATATAGAAATGGATACCATTAGGCTATGGGAAAGGGAGGGGATGGATAAGAGGGAAAGGTAATGGATGAAAGGATATAAGGTTACCTTATTTGGTTTAGTTAGAGGGGAAGGAAGGGGAATAATTTTTAATAATCTTTTGTTTGGTTCAAGAGGGGAATGGGGGAAGTTAATAACCAATTTACCATTTTACCCTTATATATTGATTTATATTTATTTACTTATACAATTTGTTTAAATTAGTTTTTACTCATAAAAATTAATCTCTACTTCTATTTAATTAATTAAAATAATTATTAAGGTATTTCACTCATATAATTTACTTAAATAATTAAAAAAATGATTTAAATAATTTTTTTCCTTTATTCTCTGCCCACATTGCTGCTTCCAAATATTTCAAATAAAGCAAAACTTATTCTTAGGAAATATTGGGAAAATGAATATTAGAAAAACTTGTTCTCTATTTACATCGCTAATTCTATTCACGCACATTGAAGTAGATATGAAGACCGGAAAAATGAAGTGTGAGAAGTTGGAAAAAAAAAAGTATTGAGGGCATATTAGTCATGATATTTTGCATCCCTCCAAAAAACCCCATTTTGGAGGGATACAAAATAAGGGGAGGGGAGGGATTGGGGAGCCAAAATTTGGCTCTCCTCCCCTCTAATTTTTCATACCAAATGGGGGGAAGGGATCATTTTTCTTCCCCTTCCATCCCCTTCCCCCTAACCAAACAAAGCCTTAATGTATTCCCAAGAATAAAACAAAGACTCTAACAGGTGAATTGGTCCCTAGAGTAAGGAAAAACGGTCGGATCCAACAAGCTAGTCAGTCTAGCTTGCTAATCAACTTTATTTTTAAAGTTGATAAGACTTCATATAATTAGTAGGCCAATTTGCTGCTATGAACACATTCAAAGAGCAAACACATCCCAAAAGACTACTATATGAGGAAAGGGGGTGTCAACTTCTCGTCGCGGCCTCGTACCATGGTACTTCACTTAGCCTCCGATTGATTAGGTCATTTATAGACAGTCATTTCTAAGGTTATCTGATGTTCTCACTCAAATACTAGCCTATTTAGAAGGAGAGTCATTGAACTTGTACACTTGCAACTAAAAACAACACTTGCTTACCTTTTTATTTACTTCTTATATCATTGATTTATTAGAACAATTTGACTGGAACATAAGATATATGACTAAATATTTACTTCCATTTTTTATGTTTGTATAATTTTTTTCACTAATTTATCATTTGTTTATAATTAGAAGAACTATAAGATATTTGCATGTCTAAAATATGCAAGTATGGAGTTAATTTTAATCATGTTGGGACAATGGATTCCAAAAGATTGTGATTGCTAGTGAAATTTATTTTAAGAGGCAACATGACAGGTCAGCTCAAGACTATTGATAAAATTAGACAACTTCTAGCAAAGGACTAAAATGCCCCTTTTGACCACATTTATCACAAGATGAATATTTGTCAATTGGTTTAACATGCTCCCTAGGTGTTAATATATGATAAATCTATTCTTTATTTGAGGGGTGGAGGAGCATATAGATAACATAAAACCTTGATTCATTAAACACATCATGACAAGACATTATCATCATCATCATTATTATAACTTTCAGTAAATATTGTAGGATATATATATATTTATAATCAAATTCTTGTTGAACCAATTCTATGGCCGTTCGTGAACGCGATGGAGAAGTATTTTTATGCAAGTCGAAGTAAATATGTGGAGAAGATTATCTCGTTTTACGAAAAAATAATGTTGAACATACGTTTAGCTTTTAGAAATATTCTTTCAAACAAGCCCTTTACCTGGCTTTCAGCTTTGCATGCAAGCTGATATCGTCCCTCTTATTTAGCTTAATCACGTCTCTATTATTTTTTAGAAAAAAGTTCTAAAAGTCCATAAAAACCTAACCCAGTTATGAACTATCTTGTCATTTGTTCATTTTCACAGATTACATAGTCTTTCGTATATGATATTCAAATATTCTATTTTTAATTGTTCACTTTATTTTTTTGAAAAATTACTAAATAAGTATAAATGAAAAATACATCACTTTTATCAAAGACAAATAGTCGAGTGTAAACATTTAAAATTGAACTTATTTATAATGTAACTTTTTATTCAACTATCGAGAAGAATGTTGTTCATTTAAGAAAATTACACTACTTTTGGTTTTAAACATAGAGTGTAGTTTTTAGTGAAAATAATACTACAAATTAGATCATATATTTAAGATTAGAGATAGTATATAAAAGAGTTCAAAAAAAAGTAAATAATGCCATGTTAAATTAAAAAATAATAAAGAAACAATAACATGATATATAGATGGGCAAGATTTAGCAATGACTTACAATAAAATATTCAAAATAATTTTTCTTACTTTTATTACGGTATAAGGGGAAGTCCATTCGTTGTATAACTTTGTTAAATTATTAAGAGTGTCATCGAGTTATTTTTTAATTGAGAGTAATTCATTTCAAAATTTAAAACGTATTAAACGGTTTTTTCCTCTTTTAATAAGTGAGTTTTTTAAAATTTAAATTTTTGTTCTCCTCCTTATAAAAAAGAATAAGGTTAGATAGCTCGAGCCAATAATATTGAAACAATTAAGAAGAAAAGGTGGGTGAAGTAGAAAGCTAAAGTCTTCATTTGTATGATTATATGTATTAATTTGACTAATGGGTAAGAGCGTGGTCAAAAGTTAACACTCGATTCAACTTGTTGATCAAAAAAACTGAAGAACAAGAAGCCCACCATTAATTGCTTCCTCTTCATTCTCTCATCTCATTATTATTATATATATATCCATTTATTTTATTTTATTTTAATTTTCAAATGCTTATCTTTATGTTCCTGGTTGGTCTCCAGCCTTCGTGCGTCACATAAAAGCATTAACATTACTATTGATATATAAATATACACAAAGAACATTCAGATCAAGTTACTTATATTCATTATGTAAACTCTTTAATCATACTTATTTTTAAAATATTATCAGTTAAATATCAGCTCACTTAAAAAAACCACTGTTAGAGTATAATAAAAAAACTAGCATTATTATGTATTACAATAATAAATTATCATCATTATTGTATATTATAATATTGAAGAATAATTATTGTATCATTAATTACTCTGTTGTATTATCTCCATAAATGAAAAGGAGGAGCTTGTCATTGAAGGGCTTTTCCAATATTCTACTCCCAGACTCGTTCTTCCTGTCTAGCATATGCATTTATGGATGGTTACAGAACTTAATATAATGAGTATAACCCAAAGAATTTGATGTATATATATATATATATATAAAATCATTGCAGTAAAAGAATTCAAAATAAAAGTGAGAGAGAAGGGGGGGCCCTATGATTAGGGATGACAAGGAGAGGTTTGTATATGTTATAATATAATTCATGAATGAAATGAAAAGATCAGTGTGAATGAATGGCGTATTGAAATCGAAGACCTTGAATAGACCTTATCTAGTCGTCCAACGTGGTTTCTACGTTGGAAATTCAGAACTCAGCAACTTGCAACAAGAAGGAAAAAATCAAATTAATTACTTAAACCATATGTCTAATCTTCTTCCTAATTTTGCCGTCTTAAACTACTCCCTCTTCCTAATTCACCTACCACCAAATTCAAAACCGAGAACATTTCATCTAATTTAAAAACTTTAGAAATTGAGTTACAATGAGACAGGATTCATGAATTGAGTTTTTAACTAAATAAAAACCAAAAGATAAGAAAGTTTCATTCTTTTAATATATATATATATATATATATCTATGTAAGATTTTGCAAAAATTGCGAAAATTCCTCATTATAAAATTTATTACTCCAAGGTACTTAAAATTTGTTCAAAGATTTAGGTGTATTATATCTTCAATGGGTGTAATTCTTATTTAACTATATGCAACTTATCTTCAGCAATGTGTAAACCAATATTTACATGCATATATATATGTATAATCACTGAGCACTTAAATTATTTGGAAGGGGTTGTTCTAACTTAACTAAAGGTTATATGTTCAATCCTTTGAGAACTCAGATGACAAGGTTGCCACCTAGATGGGTCTTACCCTAGTCCAATCCATACTAGCTAGTATGATTTGTAATTTCTTGAAAAATTGGCTGGGAAATGGTTTTCCAATTTAATATTGATTCGCATATTTAAACATAAAATTCAACTGGTATGGAAGATATATGGTAATTTGCTTAAATTTTTTCCCCACCAGAAATCTTTCGTGTGTGTGTGTATATATATAATAGAATGCATGTATGTCTGGTCCAAGTTGTTTTATATAATATTTTATATATATATATATATATATATATATTAATTTTTGGGGAACACAGTTATGTATGACAAGTGAAAACGGTTGATCATTGATCGGCACCAAAATTTGGTCAACCAACGGAGTTTTCAACGTAACGCACCTAAACTCGAACGATCAGTATCGATATCGAGCTCGAAGACTTTGAAACTTAGAACTAATCAAAAGCACAATGCTACTCCTCCACGTATTACAGGTCTCTCAATTAATGTTTTTTTAGTTTGACAAATTTAAATGAATTGATATATTTATTATTTTGTAATCTAACTTTTATGAGAATTGAGATATAATCTAATAATATACATAACTATTTTAAAAGTGTATATATATAACATAAAATTGTTTATTTAACTTATTTTATTTCATCAAAAAATTCAATTGAAACTTGAATTAACGATTATTGTTTCTTTTTCTTGGCAGCATCCGTTAAATACCAGTCATCGAACAATAACCAAACACATTCTGGTCGTTAAGTTTGAGCCAAACGAGAACAAAAATCCAAATCATGGAAGGTGTAAGATGATGCGAACTGACCCAGTAGTTGACCCACCCATATCCTCCTCCTCCTCCTTAATCTCATCCTCTCTTTGTTCTTCGATGTTAACAAGTTTCGTTCATTAATAACTTCATTATTTAAATCGATATCATAGTTTCTGTCGTCATGTTGATGATCAATCCCTTCTTTATATATATAATTGGCACCCCACTTTTATACATGTGGCTTCATATATAGCTTTTATTAGAGCTCCAAATAGAGCTATATATTAGTTTCCGTTATCCAGGGCTCAACTCCCACAACATCTGATTGGGAAAAAAACAGTTATGTTCCCGTTTTTCCGTTATTATTTCTGGTTCATCGTCTTCATCTTCCTTTCCCACCCTCGTTGTTTTCCCGCCAGAATGATGCCCGAAATGGTCACTGTGACGACCAATAATCACACCCACAACGCCACGTGGCACGACTTCTCGAGATTCCTCCACGCCGAGAGAGGAAGCCAGGTCAGCGGCATATCGGAGCTCAAGAGGTACTTTAAACACTTCGGCTACCTCCCTCATAAAACGAAGCCGTTTAACTTCACCGATGAGTTCGACTCCGAATTCGAGTCCGCCGTCACGCTTTACCAGAAGAAACTGGGCTTGTCCGTCACCGGGAAGCTCGACTCAGACACCATATCCTCAATCATGTCGCCAAGATGCGGCGTCAGTGACACCTCCCGCGCCTCTGCCTCGTCGCGTACCATACATTCCACCCGTCATTTTGCTTACTTCAACGGCAAGCCAAGGTGGGTTCGTGGCTCTACGATGATTCTCACCTATGCTTTCTCCCCCAACGCCACGATCACCCGTTTAAGCATGACGGAAATCCGAACGGCGTTCGAGGGCGCGTTTTCGCGGTGGGCATCAGTGATCCCGGTGAACTTCCTGGAGACCTCCGAGCTGGAAACGGCGGATATCCGGATCGGGTTTTACATCGGGGACCACGGCGACGGAGAGCCGTTCGACGGAGTATTAGGGGTACTAGGCCATGCTTTTTCACCAGAGAACGGGAGATTCCACCTAGACGCAGCCGAGACGTGGGCCGTCGATTTCGATCGGGAAGGGTCAAAAGTGGCGGTCGATTTGGAATCAGTGGCAACGCACGAGATAGGTCACGTGCTTGGGCTGGCCCACACGAAGGTTAAAGAGGCAGTGATGTACCCGAGTTTGAGTCCGAGAACGAGGAAGAGGGATTTGAAGGTGGATGACGTGTTGGGCATTCAGGCCTTGTATGGGTCAAACCCCAATTTCACGTTTAGTTCCTTGTGGGAATCGGAAAATTCCTCCAACTTCGCCGTTCGGATTGGAAGTCATTTTACTGGATTGCCCCTACTGCTTCTGATTTTTGGCTTTTTCTTATTATTTTCGTGGACCTGAAAAATTAATTATTTTTAATGATTCTTTGTTGATATTTGTAAAGTTAGAAGTGAGTTCGAAGAATTCACTGTGGAATGATACAGAAAAAAAACAAAGAAAGGTTTGAATTACGCGTGGGACTTGTTGTTCTTCTTAGCTTCTTGTTGTTCTGTGTACGTGTGGGGTAATTTGGAGTTGTCAAGGAAGAATATGCCTAACCACAAAATACTATCATCAGAAGTTTTTTTGTCGGATTAATGTTTGGCTGTAAAAGTGTTAAAAGTGAGCAATTTTTATTGTTAAAAATAAAGGAAGTTACTCAATTAATTATAATATAAAATATTTAAACTTGAAGCGGAGCTGAGGGGAGGGAGGAAAGTGAAAATTGTGAATTTTTTTACCAAAAGAAAATTGTTACTTTATCATAATATATATATTTGACTAATTCAGTGTACGGTCTAATTTTTTGAACCTTGATGAGAACACATGTGGAATCAATAGAAATAATTTAAAAAATAATAAATTTACAAAATAAAATGGGTTAAGGTCTTACAATTAAAATCAAAGTAATACTTTAATCGGTTGGCCCACATTTTTATAATCTGCGGTAATATTATAAAATATTTGCTCATGATGTGAATTGCACTACACACAATATCTTAAATTGAAAGTAAACAGTGGATGGATGAGATGAGAGAATGGGATTATGATACCTGTAAAAGCAGCACTGATAATAACCCCGATGGTTACATTAGCTGACTAGAGCTGTTCTAGCTTAACCATGGATCTCGAGTTCAAGACGTGGGAACACAGCACCCTAGGGGTCAGGGGCGCCAACCTTAATGGTTCATGTTATGCCTCGATCTAGATTAGTCTGTGGCCGTTGATATACCTGAAAGATGGCTTGCCCTAGGATACCGGAGGAGAAATCCAAAAAAAAGCAACACTGATAATGAGCTAATTGTAACCAAATCACTTAAATTGTGAAGTTGGCTAGTTCTCTTATGTTTGATTAGTTAGTCTGATTTTAATTAATTTTTGGCCCGGAAATTATATATATTTCCCTTTTTTTGGCATATATATAAAAGTATTTGCTTGAAGAACAAATGCGTGAGTCCCTTTTAAGGAGTGGATTTGGTCAACTATCATGTTTTTAATTTCTCCCAATATAATTTGCTTGTTAGTGGAAGAATGAAATGAAGGAAATATCGCCCAACCTTTATGATAATTTATGAAATGTTTCAATAACATATAATACAGTTAATAATCATAAGTCAAGAATGACACAGTATACTATTCAAGTAACTAAAACTAATTTTTTTGGTAGAAATAACTAAAACTAAATTGATATTAATAATCTTTCAACAATTATACATGTATATTGACTACGAATAGTCTCCTACGATATTTTTGACCGAATCTTTTGTTCTTATTGCCTTTTACCTGTAATAACGTAAAGTTTGTAGAAAATTCTTTATTATCATACTAAACTATAGAGGGTCCTCTAAATTTAAATCAAATTTTAGTTTAATTCCTTAAATTTAAAAATTACGGTTTTAATTATTAATTAACAATTAGTTTGATGTATCAGAAGTTGCCAATGCAGTAAATTTAAATGAGATTCTTCAACTAAATGATAAAAAACGTGTTTAAGTTTTAATTCTTTCACATGATCATTTTTATATTTTAAAAAACATTTCATTTTGGTTCTTCCTCTGCTTTAGATTTAACAATGCATGCCTCTCATCTGAATTTCTAACTTTGTTCGCCGGCAGGACACCGATGGAACTAGGATTCCGGCCGTGAATTCAGGGTACTCTCTGCTGCATCTCTCCTGGCTTCTAATCATATCGGAAAATTAAATTCTGAACTGTACTCGCTTTATTCTATGGTTGATTTTTAAACAAATTAGCTCTGCACTGTTAATCTGCTGGCTTCGATTCAAAGCAGAAACAACGAGATTCCTTGCTGTAATCCAGCAAGCAATTCTTGATAATGAAAAGCTAACAAGGGAAATCTATTGCAGGAAGACATAAAGAATAATAAGTCTTGCCGGCTGACTCCCTAACGAAATAAACTCATTTTTGTTTGTTAACAAGTGATGGGGTTTAAGCATGTTTGTTTGCTTGCTTGCTTATGATTATGATCCCTACTTTTGCTTTTCGTGTAAACCGATCTCGTGAACCTCTCTCTACAGTCTGGCTTCACATGACACACCTAAAAGCATAGAGAACTTTTGATGATGCTAGATTAAACTAATGCAAAATTTTTCCAACACTAGACTATAAATTCTCTATAAATTAACATTCATTAGACATGAGAGCATTATCGGCTAGACCTGGCTAATCCTCTGCTTCTGATTTCTACCTGGTTAAGCTAAGAGAAGTATGACTCTGACCAGTGGCACAGCTTTGGTGCAGTGGCTGGCGGTGGTACTGCTCATTGCCTTGTTGGATGGTGCCGAAGCTGTTGTGCTATGTAATGTGGAAACGTCCAAGCTGAACTTGTGCCGTGCAGCGATACCGGGAGATACCTGCCGCCGCCCTCGAGGAGATGTTGTGCAGTCATTAAGAAAGCCAATCTGCCAATCTGCCTTGTCTTTGCAGTTATAAGTCTCTGTTACCTGCAGCAGGAATTGACCCCAAAAATGCATTGACCCCAATCTGCCTTGTATTTGCAGTCCATGTAGAGGTATTCATCTCAACTTTGAATGAATATTTGTGTACAAACAACCTCAGTCTAAAAAAGAGCCCGTCCCAAAATACTAGCCAATTGGGTGGGAGAGTTGACATTCTAGGTGGGTGACTCCACACTATCTCAACCTTTCGGGGACCATAATTTTCCATGGGTAGTCCATTTCATAAACACCGGGTCCCTCATGGAAGCATCTTTGTTATAATCACAAGTCTAAAGGGAGAGCTCATCCCCAAAAAGTTTAACCTATTTGGTGGAGAGCCCCTTAAACTTATAAATTATACTTTATTTAAGCTCCTCAACGTGGGACTTATTACCTAATGTTTGTTTTGGATTGGACTCTTTGGTAACTCAATGTTCTTTGCTGTTCCAGCAAAGTGAACCAACTCTTGAAACTCCATTGACTCTGGAAAGACTTTTGAATTAGCATTTTGTGCCGCCCAAATCAACAGTTAAAGTATCTGTACTTATTGTCTTCATCCCATGTGTCTGCAAGCAGAAGTTGATGTACGAGTGCCTTGTCCCTTTGGTATTTGTATAATTATACTCTGGAATCTTCTGTAGAGCAATTGAAAAGTTCCAGCATCCATTTCTGCGCGCTCGCACATATATATCTAGAAGAATATTAAAATAACTATAACCCCTTGTGCAGTCTTTGTGGCCACTTTAGTTTTAAGGTAATATACAGTAATATCATCATCTGCCTGCATTATTTCAAAACGACAGATAAACTTAAAAAATAACTGCTAGTCTGCTATTACAAACTTGCTGCAACAGATATGGCTAAGAATTTCTGTTATATATCATCGGCAAACTGCCGTAGTACCAATACTAACCGATATGCTTCGATGAACTCCCAGACTTGAGCCAGGTGTTAACATATAAATGTGTTTAAATTGACTATAAAAGGAAAAAAGGATTCCTACATTTAGAAGCTAGCAGATCAAACTCACCAGTAGGACTTCCAGAGCTTCACTTCCACAAAACATTCATTGCCAAGAATTCTAGTTAAATTAAATAAAACTTCTGTAAATTTTATTTTTGTGTGTATATAATAATATTCTTAAACTTTGAAACTCAAAGGAAGGGGGTCCCTATGGATAGCCTTTTTATTTTCATTCACTTTTCTTTAATATGTTACAGAGAATATCAAATAGGGATAGAGTTGGAAATTGAATTTGATGAATTTTAAATCAGAAGTAAGGAGGTTTTAAGGTTTTCCTTTACCTTGTGAAACATGCTGTAAATGACATATAAATAGGACTAATCATTATTTAAAATTTTATTCTATCAAGAAGTTTGTCTGTGTGAAATTAAAAAAAAAAAGAACATAGATGTTTTAGTAACAAAATAGATTTTAAATTGCAAAGACAATATGTAATAGTAATTTTGAAAGCATTTCAAAAATTTCAATTAAAAGGTAGTAAGAGATATAAAATATTTAATATAGTAATAGTCCAGTCTCCCTGGCTAAAAGGCTATGCATACATCCGCCTTGTGGGTTGGGACATCTGGCGGCCGACCTCACAAATCTTCAAATTATTTGGACCGGCATAGCCGGTAACTGTGCATTGCTCAAGTGACGGGGAGGGCATGTCCACAAAGTCATTTTTTATTAATTTTACAAATGTAAAACATTAAATAGAATATACTGATATCTCATAGTAAATACTTAGATTAGCTTATTTTAAATAATTTTATAGAATTTCAGATGAATATGTAAGAAAATTTTTATTTCAATTAGATAAACTTTGATTTAGTTACTAAAACGAGACTGCAAAAGGTAGGTCCTTCTACCATCGAGCGTTGGAGTGCAGTGGTCAGTGCGGCTGTCACTTCCCCAGGGGTCGAGAGTTCGATCCCTGGGAGCCACGCTCGAGGGTAGAGGATACCCATCTTTGGTGCAAAGCACCTTAAAGGAGTGCGCCATGTGTATTCCTCACTCCGGATTAGTTGGTTGCCTCGGGTTATCTAGTCCAGTTGAAGAAAGTCAGGGGCTCAGAAAAATGCGCCGGATACCGGGGGTTTCAGGGGGCCAAAGGCCCAATCTGCCCATTATTCACAAAAAAAAAAAGGCAAGTCCTTCTCAACGAAAAACAGACTGTGATGTGTGTGTAGATTGAATTGAAAGAGGTAGCTAGAAAAAATTGTAAATATGTCGAATACTAAGCCATTAATTTAAGCAAAAAAATAAATAAATTATGAGGAATATTAAACTATCTCTTTCCTTTTTTAACTTGTATTCCCCACGTATTAAAATATCAAAACTAGATGTTTAATTAGTCAAAAATTTAAGAAGAAAAAACAATGAAAGAACAAGAACGAAAGATAGATAAAGAATCGGAAAAAATATGTTGGTGTAATTTATTTTAGGACAAAATCTAGATTTAGACATGGTAAACAATAAAAAAGAAGCATGTCAACACAAATCCTTAACAAATTCCCTACTATTTTTAACAGTGAAAAAAAAGGCACAGAGAAATTCAGAAAGAGACAGATATTGAAGATGGAATTGGTAGGTGTAGGCATTTGCATCTCTCTCTCTCTCTCTCTCTCTGTGAGAAACGAATTGATGAAATTCCCATTCAACGAAGAACCGAATTAAGACTGGTAGAAACACAAAGAAGGTTAGCTACCAGTTCCCATCATTCCATTAGAACAACACACAACACAGGAGAGAAACGTTCGTAGCAGCAGCAGCTCACCTATATATATATATATATATATATATTGGCTTCTTCTTTCTTTGAAGCAGCAGAAATTTGCAGAAGCCATTACTGATTATTATTATTATTATAAGCGAGGCCTCTTTTTTTTTATTAGAGAAGGAATGGAGATATCAATTGGAGGAATGGGTAATGCGATAGAAGATATAATAATAATCGGAGGATTGATCGGAGTTCAACTCGTGTACGCCGGTAACGCTGTGCTTATGAGCTTTCTCATGGCTTTGGGTCTCTCCTCTCTCACCATTGTTATTTACACTTCCTTGGCCACCTTCCTCGTTCTCTTACCCTTCTCCATCTACTTCGAAAGGTCTCATACACAAACACACATTTTTATTTTTTATTTATATTTATTTTTAATTTCTGTGTAGGATTAATTTTTATTTAATCTGGATAGTATGTGTTGTTTTGCAGGACTAAATGGCCCAGAAAATTCACTCTCAAGTTTATTATCCAGTTATTGATGCTTTCCTTTGGAGGGTAAGAGAATTATATCTTTTATACATCTGCATGGATTAATTATTCTTGCAAAATTACTTTATCAAGAACATTCATGCTTTTCTTTTGTTATAAACCATAATTTTTTTGTTTATTATTCGAAGAAGTAATTAAAGTCGTTTCATGGAGGCATAGGGGTTCTTAGATTCAATCCCAGTGTTTATATATTCTCTCTCTTTTGGAACAAATTAATTAATTATTAGCTTATTAATTTACCTCCTTTTATATAATCGGATATTCGATGGCTATAAAACTATGAAGAAAGAAATAAACCAAGATTTAGGATTATTTGTGGGGGGGAAAGGTAGCCAGCCTATATATTGCTTGCTTAGATTAATATTGTTATAGCGTTTAACGATGATAATTAGGGATTTATTAGATTTTGGGCAATTCATGATACTTTAGTTACTTTAATCCAGAAAATTTTCATTATTTTGATCTAATAGTTGTCATCGTATTAAATTAAATATTTATAAGGTTTTTAAATAATACTTCCTCCAATTCTATATACGTATATATATATAAGAGAATTTTTTTAGGGGTTGCATATTAATTCCTATTAATTTTTGTGATATTAATTTGTGTGTGTAGGGTAACTTTATTCCAGTCGTTATTCCTGAGAGGAATCAATCTTACTTCGCCAGCAATGGGAACTGCCATGCCCAACCTTGCCCCAGGTCTTATCTTTCTCATCGCATGGACTTTTGGGTAATATCAATAACTTTTTTTAAAAAAATATGCTCAAATTGATACTTAATTAAACACAAATTTTAAAATTGAGAAAAAGAAGCTGGAGAGTGATGATTAAGGGCTAGTTTGGATTTGATTTTCAAAATAACTTTTACAGATTCTGAAACAAAATCTAAATTTTGGAAAATAGATTTTGGAAAAAGTTTTTACAGATTTCAAGGCAAAATCTAGGTTTTGAAAAGTGATTTATGTTTGGGAAGTTATTAGTTTTTACAGATTTCAAAGCAAAAAGTAGGTAGGAAAGAAGAAAGAGAAAGAATGAAAAAAGTAGGAAAGATGAAAGAGAAATAAAAAAGCAGGAAAGTGGAAAAAATAGGTTTCAAACAGAGGTTTTGTAACCAAAATAACTTTTCAAAAAAAATTTTATACTTGGACAAAACTTAGATTTTAGATCAAAACCTGGGTTTTGAAACCAAACCTGGATTTCAGAGAGAGGAGGCAAACAAGCCCTAAGGGATATACAAGTTTTCCTCTTCGTATGGGCAATCTTATTAGCTAAGTAGTCACAAAGAGAAAAACCCTCTTCATGAATATGATTGATCCAAATCTCTCAATCTCTATATGGGCAAGAAACCTAATATCACTTTCCACTATATCTCTTAAAAGGATTATTCTTATCACACCCACAGTGATCAAGTTAATTGTTTCTATATAATCAGGATAAAAAGCTATATTCCTACAACCTTTTCAAACCATCACAAGTTGAGATGATGTATAATCCCAATCATATTTGCGAGTGCTGGAAGAACTGTCGTGAGTCTATAGTCATAGCCACAAGTGCCTCTTTGCATAAGTTGGAAAAGTAGTTTTTATTGCTAATAATCCAAACAGGCCTAACGTGGTTTATCTTCAAACAAGCCAACCTGACTCAAACTCTGATAAAGCCTAATCCTTACCATTTGAAAAACTATCGGTGTAGAAAGCATGGTATGAAAATATGATCCGGTTTAGTTGGTCAAACCAGTGGACCGGTGAATCAATTCCCTGATTGATTTGATTAAGAGTTTTGGACTGACTGATCTATTTGGATTTTTTTCCTTCTTAAAGCTAAAATAACAAGGCTTTTAAAAGAAAGAAAGAAAGAAAGAAATAGCAACCCATTATATTTATGTTTTTTAGTAACATTTTTTTGTTGGATTATGTGAGGTTTACACATGAATGTGCTCGTAAGAAGAAGCGTGTGTAATCAATAAAGTTAAAAATGGATGGCAGGTTAGAGAAAGTGGACCTAAGTTGTGCGTATAGCAAAGTGAAGGTAATAGGGACTATGATGTGCATGATTGGAGCTTTCACAATGAGCATCATGCAGAGCATAACGCCTCAAGTAGCCATTGAAGCTTCTCAGAATGATTCTTCTTCTTCATCATCATCATCATCACATTCTTCTTCTACCTTTGACTCCGACAAGATCATCGGATCTCTCTACCTTGCCGCCGCTGTCTTCATGTTGTCCACAAACGTTGTCCTCCAGGCCTTCACTTTGGGAGATTTTCCAGCTCCCATGACTTTAGGTGCCATCACTTCGTTCTTGGGAGCCATAACCACCATCATCACTCACTATCTTCAGCATCAATCTCTTGAGTTTGACACTGCTTCTTCTGTTAACTTTGGAACCCTCGCCTCCTACTCTTTCCTCGTAATTTATTCATTTTCTCTCTCACTCATTCTATTTTACATATTGAAGGATTCGGGGCGTACCATGGAAGTCCGATGAAGCAACTCTAATAATATATACTCACGTGAAACCAAATCACGGTATGGACTCAGTTTATGCCAGCCACACAACAAATACACCTAGCTAGGAACTAATACCAAGTCTGGTTTTAGGGGTCTCTAGATATGTCTTCCTCCAATAAACCCTAACTCTCCAAATGTTTTTTTCCTTTACATTTTTTTATCATTAGATCCTTGCATTAAGATATCTTATTGGATAAAATGATGCGATTTTGATTTTGTTGGATGATTTTCAAAGAGGATATACTATTAAAGTTGTGTATTTGACTTTTTTTTTTGAAGAATTATGAAAAATTCAAAATCACACCATTTTATGCCTATCAAAATATCATTAATTTTATATAGAATCTAATAATACCATAAAAAAGTTTTATCCCATTAAGTAAGGTCAGTTACATAGATCTCATCATATCATTATGCTTTATCATATAGCATATCCTTCGATAGATTATTAAATAAGAGTTTTATCTCTATAACCTTATTAAGTGTGCATTTCAAACTTCCTCTACGTGTTTTCAGAGGATTCCATATTGCATATAGAATCTAATAATGAATAGGAAAAAAACATTTGGTAAGTTGGGATATTACAAATAGCATCAAGAAGCATAGAGGCACATCAAAAGGCTCCAAGCCCTACCTAGTACACCCTCAATAGATGAGGGTCCAAAGTCCAAGCCCAATTTGAATAGAAAAGGAGCAGAGTATGTGGTAAATATGCATAACATGCGGAGGATAGTGTGTGAGTACTGAAGTGTAGATAACCTCTAGAGTTGAGCTTAGCACTATCTTCCTCTCCTCTCGGATGAAACTCCTCTTATAACCATCATCAGTGTATTTGCTGTGTAGCATAATCTGAGACTATATCATAATTTGGTTTCGCATGGGTAAAACCCACTCTTGTCAGGTGAAAATATTTTAACATAAGATTTTGGCTTTTTTACTTACATTATTAGATTATTAAAATGGATTTTTTGTTTTAATGGTAGACTTTTCCAAAGCTTCATATGACTGTAAGAGATTCGCCTCCCACAAATATAACCTACAAACTGTCCTGTAAGTGTCATAACTGGTTGTCCTGAGGCTCTTTGATACTGACTCCTTAAAAAATCCACTAAGTTGTTTCACCGGAGTTCCAAGTATGCCCCAAATCCTACACACACACACACATCATCATCATCAGTTAGTGAAATTAGCAAATTGATGCAGTCAGGTGGGTTGGGTGGAATATGCCTAAGCTTTACCGGATGGGCTCTTAAGAAGAGAGGACCTGTACTGGTCTCTATGTTCAGCCCTGTTGCTACTGTCTGCTCTCTCCTCTCCTCTTTCTCTCTTGGCTATTCCACTAATCTTGGAAGGTACCTACACTACCCAACTCATCTATATATATGTGTATATATATCACTTTTTTCCCATTTAAAAAAAGATTGAATATTAAAGTCTATAATTAATGCGATCATGTAATGCAATGTTGCAGCATTGGGGGGATGTTTGTGATGTTCGCGGGGCTGTACTTTGTGCTGTGGGCAAAAGGGAGAGAAGGCTACGCTGCTGATGGGTTTGGCTCCTCAGCGAGTGAGTTTGATGCAGACAAGCCTCTTCTCAGTTAGTTTAGTTTTATTTCTCTTCATTATTTCTCATGTGTCGTCAACCTACAACGCAGCTCATCATGTAGCCCTCAACACTTATATATATATATATATATCATATCCATCATCATTGTTAGCTACATATATATATATCTACATATATAGAGAGGGAGAGAGCCATTAAGATAGAAAACTCTAGTAGCTTGTTCAGTAGCCAAGTAAGTTTCATAATCACATGCATAGACACACAGACACACAGACACCCAAATCAAGTCATAAATTGAGGGCAAACAAAATCAAGTCATAAATCATAGAGGACATTACCTATATGTACTCCCTTGGTTCTGTTTATAAGGCGGAGACAAAATGTTTCATTAGATCCTATTTAGAAACCACATCATTAAATCTTTCATACTAATGCATAATTTATCATTCGTTTATTATGTGTTGACTTTGTCATCTTTGTAGTATAGTGAATATTAAATAAGTATAAAATTAGAAAGGTGTTAAACTTTAAAGCAGAGTTGCGGTTTAATGTTTTATTAGTCAAAGTGAAACATATTGAAAATCACTTATAGATAGAACCAAAGAAGTATATCACAACTGTGTGTGTAGGTATGCCTGTCTTACATATTACTCGTCTTGTACTCTTACATATTACTCCTTTTGTACTTAACGTAGGATCTAATTCGAGAATTGGTCTTGAACCTAAATGTCAGGTTTATATACCTCTCATATTTATCATTCCCCCAGCTACCCTCTATTAAATGCTCCCTCAGCAAAATAGTGGTGGTTGGTTATCTTTTATAACAATGATTGAAGTCAAAGACCATGATAACAAGTTGAGATATTTAAGGGGGAAAATATGTTATATTTATTATAATTAACTAACTTTTTAAATTGAATTAAATTAGTTAAATGGGTCATATACTCTTCTTATCCTTGTTATAAGCATCTCCAGCATATTTCATAATATAACTTGTTTTGTCTCAAGTATTAATTTTTTTCCACCTATAGTATCTCTGAGGCTCTAACCAATTAGCCAAACTCCTCTTACTAATGACTTTCTTAATATTTTACAACAAATAATTATTTAATTGACTGCCTCAATTTTATGTAAAGTTGTTATAGTAAGTGCTTACAAGATGGAGTAATTAACTATTCAGCTCAAATATAAATGTAACATCCCACATTAAAAGACTCTGAATGCTGTTATCGTAGTACTTTACAGATTAATTGATGTGTGTTTTACTCAAGGTATATGTATTTATCTCTCTAGTTATCATGGGGGCCCTACTTAATGTATGCCTTGAACTTGAGGTTGAAATTAAAGTACCCACGTTTTAATTTGTCATTGTTTTGCAGAAGCATAAAAGGATGATATGGAACAACACTGTTATTAGTATGAAGTATTGGTAACACAAAACATTTGCTTTCAAGACTTGGCCTCTCTCTCTCTCTCTCTCTCACTCAAAGAAAGATATATACAAGTTTCTAGCATTGAAGGGCTCGTTAGGACTTCTAATTTCATGTACATTACATAGTCCAAGTCGATCGTTTTGATTGGAAAATCCATTTGGGTTTAGATTTAATTCACTAATTTAAAGATCAGGAAGCAGAAAATGATCTTGTGGATTTAATTTGTTAATCCTTCTTGTGTTAATCCTTCTTGCACCAAATTCAACTAAGGGTTGGTGTACACACATATATGTGTGTGTAGGATTTTTAAACTTTTTCAGGGGGTTAATTTGGCGTCCTTGTTAGGTTAATTAAGGTGATTGACAAATATCACCAGAGCCATTTGCCCATTTGTGTGTTGATAAAAATTTTATACTTCTCCGGTCTTTAGTGTTACACCCAATTGTAAAAAAAAACGTTTGTTTTTTCTTATAAATAGAATCTAAAGGAGTAATAATTATGATGGAGAGAGGACAGGGAGAAAAATTAGATAAATTGGGTTAGAATTATTGCATATGATTTAAAGTGTTTCTAATTTTCAATTAATTTAGACTAATTTTTTTAAAAAAATTATGGTTACTCATTTCCATCTTTTTTATAAGATCCCATAAGTTGAATTGATGGTTATTTTTATAAGATCTCATTTATTGCATAGAATGCGTTTAGCCAAAAAAAATTCTTTCTATTATTTATAAATATTAAATAGAAGCAAAGGAGCACAACTACCTAGTGCAAAGGTGAAAAATGGTTAGAGAGAGAATGGATGGAAACATGCCAAGCATGGTTAAGCTCAATGAGACTTGACCTGTTTAACAAAAAGGTCATGTTTCAAACCTATATAAGGGTTTGCTTATTAAAATAGGTTAAACATTTTCTTTTAAAGGCTTAATTATGTATAGGGTCAATTTGGAAACGTGATAGAGAAGTGATTTTACCGTTTAAAAGGTAAATGTGCGAAGGATATTACCGTTTAATTTTGGGACCAAGAAAAGTTTGTATAAGATCTTATGCTTGAGACCCCTGTTATAGGTTTAAGCATATTTAGTCACCTTTTGTAGGGAGAGAGGGTGGAAAGGAAGGGTCGCATGGATCGGGTCAACCCGGATAATGATTGGGAGCTTTTTTGGTTGTGGAGGTGACTAATGGTTATGGCTTTCAATTTGTAAGCATGCCAAAAGCCCAATAAAGTCTCTGTTTTTATGTTTCTTTGCTCACACTCGAAGCCGCGCACATCTAGCTAGCTGTTCCCTTCCAGTGGCGGAGCCACGTTAGAGTGAGGGTGGGCAATTGCCCCCACTCAATTTTTGGGGTATATGTAAATGTTTGTTAGATTTTTATTTTGCACCCACTGAGTTTTAATATTTG